>LUCH01002066.1:29275-61278 GCA_013368495.1 Paragonimus heterotremus
CAAACAACACAATATAGGTATGTTAACTCAACGGCTGGTGACTACTGGATGAGACAGCAAACGCGGCCATTTATCAGGCATTGTCCACTGCCGGAACGAGCATGATTCAATCAAAATTTGTCCTAATCGCAAATGGCTGCTTTCGACCACCCAGTTTGTACGGAGTAAAAGTATTGACCCCTTCCATTCAACTATCTACGAACCCTACGTCCTCGGACAGAGTCACCTCCACACCTTTGTTGTCACCGAAGAAATCAGGGCAGAATAGTGTTATTTGACTCAGAATATCCTTTCTTCCTTGTAGACTGTTTAAAAGTCATCTGGACCAGGTGTATGCAACTTGGGATACTTGTCTCGGAATTCTAACATTCAAGTCAGAATGTGAATCCATGTAGAAGTAAGGGACAATTCAAGATGAAGATGGTGCACCACGTCTTTCTTGACATGAATAATATCATATATGCTGACCAGAATTGCCTAAGTCTCTAAGAGTTTGTACGATCCAAGTAGACTGATATTCCTAGCACTAAGTATTGAGTTACCAAATAATGCTAGCGTAACGGTACAGTGTAACTAGTGCAATTTTTCTTAAGCCTCAAAGAACTTGTGGTTTTAACTACTAAACAATCGATGATGTTGATCTCAGCAATAATTCGTCCGAAATAATTCAGTTTTGCAACGCATGCGAACGCGTCAGCTCCGTTCTATTCACCCGAAAAAGATGCCTGAGTTGTTTGTATGATTAAAGTTTTATTTAGTTTTCAGCCTCACAGACTAACATTCGGATGTCTTTTATAAGCTCACACACCAAACGTATAAGGTTTTCTTAGGCACCGTTTTCCATTTTTCTCATGAGTGAGGGAGAAAGGCAGACTACAATGCGTTCAATATTCTGAATTGACTTGTTACTTTGAATATGTAACCTTGTATTTGGCTCGAAGTAACTCAGGATGATAGCTAAGTTCTGGTTCACTAAATTTAAATCTGAGATGTCTTCTCAACTCTTTTCCCCTCGAGTGAGTTAGCAACAGAATTTCACTGCCTGAGGATATCACCTTAGAGAATATGTCACTGTAATTGATTGGTCTCGTTTTTCGGAAATTCTGATCATGACCAATGGAATTAGTTTCTTTGCCAATAACACTTTATCAGCTGAAGCATTTCCGTACCTAATGCAAGGTGCAAGAGTAAGCCGTGTGGAGGTGCGTATTCCAACAAAAGAATGGTTCGTAGGGATAAGATCCCGGCAAGCAATCGGAACTGAGAGGGATCCGAAGGTTGTTTGTATAAAAAATCCTCCGTGGGTGACAAATTCACGTTGTTCTCACCAACAAGAGTGACATGAGGAATAAAATACCAGATCACCTACATGTTCTTTTCGGAGCCTCTATCAATCCGACACAGCCGATTGATCTCACGTTTAAGTATTCGTATCCATCACTTCTAGGATGTGTGACGTACACGTATATGGAATGCACCATACACTGTTAATTATAGTGATGCATGGCGGAAAACTTATGGGCACTTCTCAGTGACTTCAATGTTGGTCCGATGAGTCAAACGAACAGTTGTCAAACTTCGTATCCACAGTTACACGTGGAGGCCAACAAAACGGAAGTCTTCAAACAAGTTTGATCCATCCCATGTTTCTATTACAGTTTCACTCACGTAATGTGCCTCAATTGGTTCAGGGTAAATGTGCATGCTGATGTCAGTTAGCTATGGCCAGAAAAATGTGGTTGAGACTCCCCAGTTGTTAATATCCTAACTCTTGTTCACGTACATAAAACGGCGCACACTTCTGCAACTCGGTCGTTTTATTGTTGACATCATTGTGCATCCGCTTTTGATGGGACAGTCATATGATTATTTTCGGCATGAACATTCGATCTCGGGTCGGTAATACTTTCTCCCATTCAACACATTCAAACACTTTCCGATTCACAAAATGAATGTAAACTCTTTTTTGTACTGCGCAACCGTGGGTTAGACTATTTAGGATTCCTTCAAATTAAGCCAGGGAGCTCGCATGGATTTTGTGAAATCCGTCATGAGCTGATGATACTGTTGGACTTCTAACCTGAGGGCATAGGAATCTAGAACATATTGCAAACAAGTTGACATTTTGCCTTGGATGGACATCGTCTACGGAGTTTAACCAGCTTCAAGAAATTCCGCATACACAAAGTCAGACTGTGTTCGTTGTTGTTCAACATAGAAAAATATATCAAATTATTTTCTGTCAATAGACATAGTTTGAATTGCATATCAAATTTTATCGAAATGTACAGTAATGTTTTGCCACCTTGTGCAAATTTTTATATGCAGGGAGATGCTTGCTAGGCTGAAGTAATGAATTAACATTTCACTCTTCAGGCATTCAGCTGTAAGACATTCAACTTTGATGATTGATTGCAGGGAATACTGGGACTCCCTTTGCTACCAGCAGGTGGGATGGATGCCTGCAGCTTAAATGAAAACTCTAACTGTTTGTGATTACGTGGATTTTAATTGTCCTAGTTTTCACATTTCACGTGATCGAACGTTCAAACAGAAACCCTGTTAGCGTCCGGTTTCGTTGGGTTAGTCAGACAGGAACGAAGAGAGCTGTCTCAGATAACCAACAGTTAGACTCAATTAACTCACGACCTACTCTGTGTTGCCGAAAATGTCAACCATGTTTTATGATTAATTGATTGGTTCAACCGAACAATCAGAGTAATGGCCCATTCGATAGTTCAAAGATTGAAATCTTCGAAATTGAATAATGATAATGAGATATTGTTTTTCTGAGACAAGATGTTATAAAGAACAACCTACTAGCCAGTATAGATCGATATCTCAATTAATTGCCAACCTACTAGCTTGGCAAATCGTGAGCTAGCAATACAGAACAGATCATTACTAGCTCACAGAAACGAGGTGTTTACTTAATACACGGAATATTTATATACAATGTTTTACCTACGCTGTGAACCACCAGAATATTTGTCACACGTTGCCACTTCACAACTGTATGTAAACCGACCTACTTGCTGTTTGACGTGATCAACGATTACGCGGTACTAGAATGCAAAGTCTAAACATTAAGTGGCTCTCGACAGCGTAGTCAACAATCAGTGGATCAAGGAGATCTGACCGGAATCTCCTCGAATTCCGCGGCATTTTTTATTTTTTAACCGAAAATGTACCGTCATTATGTTTTTCATCAGACTATGGGTACTCCAAATCATATTGTCCTAGCATCTTCACCAACTTTCACACTACCAATTCCTATTGGTGGTTATACCACAATATTTTGGGCCGGTTGTCAACCACGAAAATGTTTAATCACTGACAGTTCCGAAGTGAATCACATCAATTTCACACGTCTACTCGGACTCAAAATTATGGTCTTTCGCACTAGCGTTAACTTCTGGACGGGCTATGTTTGCAGACTGAAAATGATCAGCCATTTTTGACTGAAATCTAGCACACATTCATCAAGGTCCAGTGTGGAGTTCAGAAAGAGCTTCACCGGAGCAGTTTAAAAGAGAATGTTCCTGATTACGATTATGAAATTTGTTTCAGACCAAGGGTTCGTATTCTCAGAATTCACAAAGCTCTCAAGATTCATGTAATGCAAATCAGCGGCTCACTTGATCTTCAATAGGAGTTAGTGAATCAGTTTTGATGCATGCTTTTTGTGGTTAACATCGATAATCTGGATTGTGGAGCTCTGGATGCTAATGCTGAATAGGCGAGAGATATCCTCTGTGAATTCGGTTAAGTTAAATCAAATCTAGCCGGAATATGTGAGGTACGTGCAAGTGAACCCACAACCAGTGAAGATTAACAGTCAGTCGAATTTTGTGCAAGTAAACCAGTTTTCTGTGACCGAACAATAAGATTTCAACATAATTGAGAATTTGCAGTTTGTGCATCTTTGTCGGGGCCATGAGGGAAGGTGCAATGTTGACAACGTGACCCGTCATTGTTGAATGTCATGCAACGCATGAGGCGACATTTCGCCTTCCATTAATTTTACTCACTAGCTGGTCAGTTGATGCACCACCCCACTTGTTTGCCATACGCTATTTTGTCTTGGTATCAAGCGTTTTTGCCGTTTCCGTAATTGCAGTAAATTTGACGGATATGATGACTGGTAGAAAACCGCGATAGCAGCGACATAGTCGTTTGTGAACGTAAGACAGTCTTTGCTGCATTATCTACTTGTTTTAATATGCTGCTGATTATATTTTCAGAAGGAATCATCAGATTGTCCTTCTTGATATAGACATTGATGTAGAGGGGTTTTTCGGAAACTCCCTCAATTGCACCTTCCGACGAAGCCAGCTTACTCCATTCACGGATGTGGTGTTCTGGGAAATTGTTAGCATGAAACGCTTCATGCAACACTGACTGCACAGGCACAAATAGTTAACGCGTTCGAGCCATCCATCAATCAAAGAAGATCAGATTAGTGATGTTACTGCCCACAGTACCTAAAAATTGTTATTTACTTAGCCGCACAGAATGTTATTTTGGCGGAACGGAGAGAGGTTTGGTCGCGTAAATGGCTGCAGAACTCCGTGTTACGGGAGGACAGCTATGCCATTGTAACACACAAACAATCAGTGCCTGCAATCTTCAGGCACGTCCTGAATACTGGTCAGATTACTGACCGAACTAGTGTATTTAGAATTCTATTACAACAGAGAACACAATCACAGATTCTTGAGGGTTATCTGGTCGATGAGAATCAATAGGCTGAAGCCAGCCTTGTTTGTTCAGAAGCAATTGTTCGTGAACTTGTTCTTCCTGTGGACTTAGTTACATTCCTTAATCCACCGACTGACCATACATCACATATGTTGACTGTATGATGTGAAGAATATGGCCTCATTTACTGTGTTAATATTGAGTTAATATGAAATGCTCTCACCGTTCCCCGCGTCCAAACTGTTCTGTTCAAAAGTTGGGTAGATATTCCCGTGTGATGGGCATGAAGTACATGTACAGTGTCGCAGCGAATAAGGTGAGGCTGGCAGAGGTAAGCAACTTCCTTGAAGGCCAGTAGAAACCGGTGCTGAGCAGCTTGGAATAGGTGCACATTCATCTCAATGTTCAACTCCGTATTCACGGAGAAGAATAAGCAGATTGGCTCTTTCCGAATGCGAGGATAAACATTTTCGTTTCCGATGTGACGTCGATAGACCTATCGGATGAAATTTCCTTTACTTCTCCTTACAGAGCGCGGAAGTATCACACTTGAATGGTGTGCTGCATTCTTTTGAGAATACTGTTCTATGTGACTACTAACCTCAAAATGAAATGTAGTTCAACTCATGTTGAATACGGTCGGTTTCCCAGCCTTCTGTCTTTTTCTCATTCTAGTCACGATTGAGGGCCATTTCGTTCCCTACACCATACGTGAATTACCAACTAACAGTCTATCTTGAACGTGTTTATCATTGTTGACGGGTCTCACCTTTAGAGAATCATCTCTGAGACAACGGCTGACACTAATTCGTTATCTGAGGGCAAACATTTCGTTGACTTTAGATTATGTTACTTATAACTAGCGAGTAGTAAGAATCTCAGTTCATATGAATTCGTTAAATAATTCAACCATGCGGCAGCCATTCTCGGTAACTCCGGTCACGTTCTTACAGTAATCTCGGGTACGTCCGGGTTATATTTGAAACTTATAACTAGTCAAACAAATAGCAGGAGTGATGCGGATCCCACCCTCCTTGAAAGAAGTGTTTGTATGATTGACTTATTAATTATGTGGGAATACGGGAGCGATTAATGCAAACTCATAATTCCCCAATTACCCACATACAAGGTCTGGCGCAACCATCGGCATCTGCGTGTACATTCTTCACTCCCTTGGGGACCCCAGTGAAAAGGGAAATAACCAATAATCACGACATCTGTAGGTCATTTTTTTCATACAATACAACTGTGAACAACATTATCATTTCTGGGGATTATTGATTGTCACTAATGACAAAATTATGGCTCGGCGTTCAACGGATGATAAACGTAAAGTTCAAGACGTTTTTGAATCACTCCCCACAGGTCATGGTGCAGATGAGTTTTAATCAACTTTTCACTGTAATCAGGTTGTTTATTGGTCAAATATCTAGGATAATATAAACTTGTTTTTTTAAATTATCAATTACACCTCTGTTACCAACACGTTTGAGAAGGATGAACAATGTTGACATCACGACGAAATTGTCTGTTTTTCCCAAACACACTGATTATAAGTAGTCCATATAGGACTTGTTAATGGGTGCAGAAGCACTTCTTCATTTTGTACAAAATCCAAAATACTAGGCTAACGAAATCCGCAAACAGTTTACTAGCGTATACTGAGAGACTGTGTTTCTGTATGTAGATTGCTAAGGCGGTATAACTTTCACTGATATTTGAAGGCACCTGGGGGATAAATAGGTTTTTACACATAACTCCTAGGTTCACAGTGTCCTTCCGTTTAATTCAATCCGTGTTACCATTTCAAAGTGCGCGCTCAAATCTCGTGTTCCACGTGTTCACTTTCTTTTCCAGAGTTACGTGAGTTATTGCACATTTTCGAAATAAAATACTCTTTTATATCAGACAGTTTATCTATTACACATATCAACAACGCCGCTTATTATCAGACTCTATTCTTTAAAGATTATTTACATCACGCGTGTCTTATGGACAAAATGAATGACAACACATGCGATCACGGAACTTTCCGCCCGTAGCGCGCCGGAATTTACGTGCGAACGAACTTCACACACTTTCAGGTCATTCAAAGCGCACGATTTATGGCTTCATATTTTCGTCAGCTAGTTTCCGGCATGCAACCCCCAATATTCGGCTGTCGCTAGTGGTCAGACAAACACAGTTTCCTGCTTCATTCATGTCACGCCATGCACTTGCCCCTCGGCTCACAAATGATTATGCCTAGATACATACACAATAGCTAGGGACGGTGGCGAACTTTCGTCGTGAAACGCAGACAAAGTTACACTGATTGCCAAATACAAACATCGACAATGACCAAAGTGCACCACAATGCACAATAAAGTTGTCTATCGACAGTTTATATAAAGGAAAGATGGAGCTCATCGTACAGGAAAACTAGTGCGAACCACGGTAACGTAAACATTTTACATTAACTCGTAAAATACTACAATTAATGGTATAAGAACAGGAATAAACCGATGGACGGGATTATAAAAAAAGCAAACCATTCAGAATACAGTGTCAGATAAGCACTGAACATATCACGTGACCTCTAGAAAATGACAGGCTCTTGTCTGTTTTGTGGAGGAAACTAATTTCAGCACAATACCCTGCAGTCAAATGTGTACATATCAATAAGTATATCTTATGTAGCTGGTTTTGGATTAGGCTTTGTTGTTTCACTTTGTAAGACTGTACGTTTTAGAAGTGAACAAAGGTACAGCACACAAAGTGCACTAATTGTCTCAGGGTTAGTTCAGCTGTTCACAGTATTGCTCTAGAATTCAGCTGCGAACATACTGAGTGGAAAAGGTATGCAGGTTTCTAGCAGAAATATCAGTGTTCTATCTCACTAAAATATGCATGAATGATCAACACAAACTTAGTTTTGTAGATATTACAATAAAGTGACCACGGTCGTGTTGCATGTTAAAAGTTGAAATAAAAAGACGAATAAAGTAGAGGGGGACATGTTGGGAGCAACGACCATTACATGCGGTAGTCTGGTAAAATAAATCAGATACTATACATAGCGGTGCATAACAGTCTGTTTCAGAATGATAGACGCAACAGTAACTAATATCTTACTTACTGCCAACATTCCATAATCCAAAGCTGGAATCTATCATGCTTGAGAAGCAAGTGCTTGGATTCCAAGTTCGTCATATCCGCCTCGTTTGCGACATCATCTATTTATCGTAAAAGTTTCCCTCTCAATTCTGCCGCCGTAGCAGTGACCTAGCTATGGGAATATTAAATATAATCTTACAGCTCTTGGAACTCAGGTACTTCCATCCAAGGCCGAACAGGCATAGGAATTACACTAGGTTGTGGCCCAATCTATACCAAAATCTGTGTACGACTTTGGTGTTCGTCCATACACAACTGAAGCATAAATTTCATGCACGATATAGGCGAGCGAAACAAAATTATTATAATTGATAATAATAAAGACAGTTGCTGACAGTTATTATACATTCGAATATGAAACGTATATCTGAGTTGCATCAACAGTTAAAAAATAGCAGTTGAAAATTTCTTGAAATTCTCACTATTTTTAGTTATTAGGACGGTTTGTTTTTCAAGTTGAAAATCACTCAGAATTGATCGCAGCTGTCGCATTCCCATAGACTTTCCAGTCGGCCCCTTTCGAAAAGAGGCACTAGACTCGAGTTTCGCTCTCATTAGAGCTCGTCAGTAGTGCACATCATCGCCACTGCCGGGACTTGAACCACGGACACGCTGTTCATGAGGCAACCGTGTTTACCACTGCGCCATTGACCTCACGTTAGGCACGACCGAATTATCATATGTGAACGCTCAACCACTTTCGCTTGTGAGTAATGATCAGGTTGCCCGATCGTCTTGAAATGGAGACACAGTTACTGTCTGTTAACTCCAATCGATAACCCCGCGATTAGGACTTCCTAGACAGGTCGAAATCTCCGATCTCATTAAACATTAAATGAAAATGTTCTACAAGATAATCATGCCCCTTCACGTCGGAATGCAGGACAATCTAATGTCAAACTCGGCCACTGATATGAGTAGTGGCTGATTAACTGGTTGAATTAGGGATGATCTCAATCTGTTGAGTACTTTTGTCTTCCACTTGTTCCAAAATTGTTAGTCGCACAGTTTACCAAAGGCTTCGTACTATATCACACAAGATTTACGAAAGTCTTCTTTTGTTAGTCTGAAGTTGTTTAGTATTTATGTATATGATGCAGTTATAAGATATCTTCATCAAGTTAAACAAAAATAACATGCATGGAGAGGTTTTTACACTTGGGAAATGATTTTCAGCGTTTTTGATAACGTTTGTCTAAGTGATGTCTGTCAAAATCCCAAACCCCTATGTCCAAATACAAGAGTTTCCTTTTAGATATGACACGTTAACTTCACAGTAAATAACTAGAGGTCCTCTGCTGGATTCATATCTCACTCCCTCATCTAAGATGATACAGCCTATCTTCATTAGGGCGTGTGTGGAAACTGGCGTCAAAATTCTATATTTCAGTGACAAGATAATCAGAAAATCTTCTTCTTGGAAGGTTATCGTGATTTACGATAAAAGTTATCAATTTAAACTTCCTGAAACATTCTACAGTAAAACGTAGTTATATTTGTTCAACAGGCTGGAATTACCGTGCAAAATTGTGTAATATTACGCAATTCATTCATCGTCTAATATTCTCGTACATACAGTTGGTGAGCACTGAGCTATACAACTGTTGTTAATCAAATCGGACAAGGTTTATTTAAGAACATACAGCAATAATCAATTTCCACCAGTAAACTCCATAGTTTAAGCATGTTTTGCTGTTTTTAACGACTACACTTTTCCGAGCAATCATTCTGCATTTTACCCACAAATTTTCCATTGTGATCATTGTAGGTATATTGATCGTATTTGCCTACAAAACATCATTTCGTGCATCGTTAACAGCAGTGCCAAACAATTCGACTAACAAATCAAATCTGTTTTTTTTTTTGGTGTCAGGTATAAAAACCCGAGTTTCTAGAATGTTTAAATTTCAATATTATCACACTAATGTGCTTCCGATTACAACACTTCTGAGGAAGGTCAACCGAAGTGGTTGGAACGTGGGATATCACATTACGCTTGTAACCTTTCGTTATTTTTAATCGATTTACTAATAATGCAACAATATTGAATTGTACTTCGCTGGATCCATTTTGTGAAAATCGTCATCCCTCTTACGGAATAACAATAGTAGTAGCAGTTATGTTCAACAGTTGTTGACGGTTTTCAAGCTGAAAGTGACCCGAAAATCACATTAAAATGCATTATGTTTGTGAATTGGTAGGTCGTAATTCATTCCTAGAAGAAACATGCATGCAAATTTGGAAGGCAAGCAGGGAAGGTAGTTATCTACGAAGCATTTCACTTTGCAGTGTCTTACAGATTACTGACTCATGTCGATCGGTTGTGTAATAGTTAGTTATTCATTATCTAGTTGCTTACGTGAACATCAATAATTAGTAAATTAGTTCAGATAATTTGAGCTGAACAAAACTCACAGATCATTGTAACGTTTGCATTCTCATAGACCTATCAATCAAATGTTTCTGACAAGGGGCATTAGATCTGAGTTTCGTTTTCGTTGAAGCCATTCATTGTTGCAGACTCCTACTAGCATTGAAAGTTGAACGCCCGCCCGTAGTGCTCAAGCACGAATTACTGAATAGCCCTAATAATAGCAGACATACCTTACTAAGCCATCATCGATAACAAAATGAACAAACACAACAGAAAAGTTAGAGTTCGATCAAGTTATGATAATCTAGGAACTTGATTCACAAAGAATGATCAGAGGTATGCAAGATGACCACCACAATGTTCCAAATTACAAGTTTCAAGGGAAAAAGGTGGTTGCGGATCCATCTCGAACTTTTGGAGCGCGATAATTGTAGTTAGACGGAACCAAAAAGGTGGGTGAAGTATCCGTGTGGTATTGCCAAACGACTATACAAACAATGAGAAGATAAGGCTGGTGTGCACAAATTCATATTGTATATTTTATGAAGTTTAACAACATACAAATAGCAATACAGAGGCATTGTTTTATAGTAGTGAAACGAAGGCGTTACTGTGCAAAAATGAAATATCGTTAGTTTGTGATCTTAAGTCGAAAGATCAAAATTCCATTCCTAATATTCTTTGTTTGAACTGCTTGGGTTTCCTCTTCATTCATGTAGAACTAGTCGGCTTGGATTTTGTTATCCCGTTTACTTTGCCGCTTTGTGGTTAGTTCTCCAGTTACTTAACAAAAACCTTCGTTAATCAACATCATTCAGTCGAGTTTATCTCTACCTCCAATTGGACCGTGCTTTATCTTACTGACTGTATATGCTGTTTGCACTTACTATTGTTGTACAAAAAAGGAGGCGAAAGCGTTACGGTATAGCAGCGAAATATCGTTGGCAAAAACAAGGAAAACTCCACAGGTTACCCTCTTAAGAGGCAACCATTTTGACCATCAATTCATTGACTTTGCAATATTCCCGACCGAAATATCACACATTCACGTCCATTTTTGAGTAAAGCTCCTATCGCTCTGTTTGTTCCAAATGACTGAATAAACTTGTCAACGCCTACAGTGTTTTTGAATATGAATAGGTTTCTGCAACTTGCCAGATTTAAACAATGAATCACCAAACAAGACGAGGCACACAATCGTTCAACCGGTTAATTTCCCTGTTTCCTGGAAATCAATTTTTGTCGTTGTAACACATGGTAGTGCAAAACCATAAATGATAGAAAACCTCAATAAATTTAGTAGTATTCTGTTTTGTTCCGTATTTTTGCAATATCTTATCATCTGCTGTTTATTCTTAAGAGAAGTTCATTCCTATCTGCAGTTTTTACAGGTTGCCCAAGAAAACGCAAAATTTGTAGGCTAGTTTCACCACACATTATGCGTCTTAGAAAATAGAAAAAAGACACGTTCTTATGAAATCGAAATAATTTATTGCCTAACAGCTCTTGAAACATCCGGTCAGCGAGTATTACCAAAGAGTATTCGAAGTACGATTGGTAAGACCTTGCTAACTCCCAGAGATGGTGGTAACCGTCGCATCAGAATAGGTTGTCTAGCCAGTCTGTTGGGAAAAACAAAGTTAGTTTCGGGATTTGCTCATTCGGAGTAGGCATTATCGATGAGCAATAACAAGAATAAATCTCAAGTATAGTGACCTTTTCTAAGAACGTTTGCCGAAATGTCAGCGTGAATGCGAAAGCTGCGATCGTTTCGTGTGATTGGTGTATTTATATTGTACACATACAATCTTACATGAATACGACATTCCGTCTTAAGAAATCTTCTCAGTATGGTTCATACCACTGTTTTCTATTCTCAAACATGCACGGAAACAAGGATTTGTCTTCCCCAGTAAACCCAGAGCTCAGTTTGAACCGTCGTCTCACGAACACTGCTAAAATTTTACTCAGTTAACAAACTTTAATCATACAGTACGGTCTAGCGATTGTGATTTGGAACAAAAGTACAAATGGGTACTCTTTTGTATTTTGATCCTTTTTGGTTTATGTCAGCTATAATTAGTCTGTTCGTAACCGAGAATAATATACCGGTTGCGGCACCTGCTAGCCAACAAGAGAGAACTAAAATTAAGTTGAACCATTTATTTCAAATGAATATGGTTCTGTCATTAGACGAACTCATTGATCGGGTAAATCTGGCAGCAAGAACTTTGAAAAATTCGATGATATATGCATGTGGACTGACTCCAGGCAGTTATGTGCTGCATTTCACAAAGATCAATGCGAATGACTGACAAAAGACGGAATTCTGTATGAAGTGAATCACATTCGTTTCAACACGAAACCTGGTTTTTATTCACCTGGAGTAAGATGAATTAACTAACTATCAAATTACACTTCACATCCGGTTTATGTGTTTTCCGTGGTGACGTATACCTTCCTTGTCACAGGTGTTATGTATAGCTTTTTAAAGACGAGTGATCCAGAGAAATGGCAAACTTGAAAAGTCAACGCATATTGCAGTCAATATGCTAATTGCGGTTCGACAACTATAGAATATGACATTAATCATGAAACGTTTCCATAGCAGTGCGTGTCTTCATGGGTGGTGTTGAAACGGAGCCAATTTGTCACTCGAGAGAAAGAGTCGACGTTTCATGATCACTTACTAACAGCTGAGAGAGGCAGGGCAGATTGAGACAGGATGGCGGCGATTTAAAGTTTGTCAACCCACGAAGAGGGACAAGCGGTTTTGAAATTGAACGGGGTACACAGTTACCGGAATTGATTACTAAAACATTTCGCTAGCATTATGTGCACAATTCGGGAGCTCACACAACCGACGCTGGCATGAGTCTAGAGTGAGATTCAGTGCTCAGCATTTGACGAAATCCAGGGTTTTGGGGGATTGTTGCAATGGCTGTTACAATCCTGAGCTTCCAGTGGTAATTCAGCTGGATAGCAGTGAATTCGGAATTAGAGCAATTGTAGTGCAACAGGAGAGGCTGACAGGCTACGGAATCAGAATTCTCTTGACTGAGGAATGAAAGTATATGCGAATCAAAAAGGAAACGTTACCAGTGGTTTTACTCTGGAACGTTTCAACCGACACACATTCGTAATAAAAACAACGATGCACATAGAAAATAGATCTGTGATAACAACAGTAAACAGGCCACTGAGTGCTACACTCCACGTCTACGGAGAATGATGATAAGACCACAAAGGTACGGTTGTGAACTAATTTTCTGACCAGGTAGTGTGACAGATGAATCTGAGTTCAAGATCGTGGCTACAATGGACTGTAGGATGGTACTGTTCAGCATTAATACCGAAATATAAGGAACGACTTCAAAGATCCTTCAACTTTATTAACTATTTCGTGTAATGGAAATTCATAGTCAAAAGAATAATAGGATTGCTTCCACAGAACTGGTAGAATTTTTCAAGGATTTTGATCAGTTTGATCAGAAACCAGGAACAAGCTTCAGAAAAGAGTAAACAGTCATCCCGAAAGTTTTACAACAAAAGTTTATTAAATAAATGCATGTGACACAGGCAAGGGAGAACATCTGTGTTCGAAGCACAAAGTAACTTTACTATCAACCAGGTATGTTCAGTAAGATAAAAGGTTTCATCACGAAGTGTCGAATTTGCAGAAGGCATGACTCAAGACGAGTGAAGGAGACGATGTTGCTGGAAGAAGTTCCTGAATGACACTGGCAATTAATTACAGTCGACAGGTATACAGCAGATGGCAAACAGTGACCGGTTACGTTGGCTTAGTTTTCGGATCAACCTGATTGGTTATGTTGAACAGCCGAACATGCATATTTCCACAAGTTGCACACTCCAGTCGTCATCGATGACATACTGACGGTTATTTCTGATAACTTGTTTGTGTTTATGTTCACAGATTTCAAGACAATCGGAATTCGTGCAACAAGCAACCAGCCAACAACTTAGTCAGGTTAAAGGTAAGTCTGCCGAAAATCTGATACAGTTTGCCCAAGAGTCCGGAGAATATCCATACCTAATACTTCTATCAAGTGAAACCAATAGATACGGTACGGCACAACAAACTTTCGGGCAAAAGACGCGAATGAAATTGCTGGTGACATTTGAACTGTTGTGCTACGACAGATAAGACGAATCGAATATTCAGCAGAACCCATAACTATGAATAAACCAGCAAAAAATGTACTATGGTCGCACAGCTTTAAACTAGTAGGTGAAGTGCGATTTCAATGTATCTCTGAGATATTGGGACAGTGGATACGTAGTGTGGCGATCAGTGGTCGCTAGCATGACACATGACGCTGACGTGGCAGGACTAGTGAGAAGAATTGGCATACATTTGAAAGAACGGATTTCACTGGAACGGGAGGCACGTGTTAAAAACACTGAGGGACCCTCAAGGACGAGAAGTAGACAGGGTTGTGAAAAATAGAAAAATGTAACGGTGTCGAACTGTGGTAGTTTCTTGAGTGTAGGACTTTCGGTCAATTGGAGTTCACGTCCAAGCTGTTGCAAACGGAACTGCAATAGATGGGTACTAACCAATCAAAATGACAGTGGTCTGCTGAGTCAAGTTTCCTTTAGAGAGTTGGGGAATACAACATGTTCGAACGCGAATTGAAATCACACAACCGAATTAGTGAAATCACTGTTGTGTGGTGCAATAAAGAACGAATCAATCGAAACAAACAGAGTTTTTGCTCATTAGCAAACGTTAGTCCACTCTTGTTTCTGTAACATTTCCCGAACATTTTTCAACAAACCAGGACTTCCTAATACCATTCGCACCCATGTCGTTCTGTCTTTTTCAATGCGGCGTTCAGGTATACAACGCTCAATAGTTCCGAATGAGAAGAGAAAATGTAAATGGAGCCAATCTTAATGTTGGATAAGATCTCATGGAAAATATGTACCTTCGTTTGAAAGTGGGCCGATCGGGCATGCCTACTATCAAATGCTTTGAAGGCTACACAATTTCAAGTTATAAACTTTGTTTCACTGATTTGGTGGACGAGAGTTAAGCTTCTAAGATAGTTGCTCATCCGTAATTTGTAGAACGACCTAGAATGAATATGTATTTCCCGAAAATCTGATAAAATTTGCAATGTGAGGCAACGATTTATTTGGTGTCACATAAAATTCATGTTGCTATTAAAATGTTGCTAATGAAGATTAAGCTAACACATCGGAAATCGCCTTTTTCTAACCGAGATAGTACGGCTATGATTCATTGTGCCAATAGAGTTGGCTACCATGAAGGCTAGAAAGCATGAAAAGATAAGCGGATTTTATGTCGTAGACTCAAGCGTTGCTTTCAGCAAATCTGTCCTGTATGCAGTGGGTCTCCCAGTCAGTAGGACAAAGTTTACTTGGCGAAGTGCTACATTAGCATCAATAGGATAAAATTATTCAATTATAAACTCATCGAGCTTCACCGGCTCAATAGTATGAGTGATCTAATGACAAAATAGACGTTCTTGTGGGTGAATTGAAAGGGAAATATGCCATGATTTAAGCCAAATGCACTCATCTCTTCTGGCTTGCATAAGGTATACAGGATCGAAATCGGCTTATGTTGTGTAATCAGCCAACCTCATAAGAACAGCCTCGTTATGACCTTGTCGACAGTAAGCATTTTTTATGTGAAACAGGCAAACCGAATTTAAAGTAGTATGATTTTTGCCCGAACAACCTTTAAAAAAGTAACTTTTAATAAGTCAACTCAAAAGTTTACGATGTGGTTTTACAAACGAGCGGTGCACTTCATTTATTCCGGTTTAACCCCCTGAAGCATCGACTGAGCATGCATGAAACAGAAGACTACTCTAGGTCACACATCAATTATCACTGTGACTTCTCCATAGTAGTTTTCGATCTAGTCGTTGTAAAGTGAACCTTCGCAATTTTGTACATACAGCAAGCAGATATGACTTAGATATTTCACTTGGGTTTGTGTTGTGATGTACATTTCAACCGGTTTAGAACTTTGCTCACCCAAAATATCACCTTTGTTGCGAACAGTGATGTCCAATCATCTGATTAAGAAAGTCTTGTGGATCTTTCCTGAAACGTGATCCATTTGCATCGGTCAACCAGCTTTATGGCAGAAACACTACAGAGTTCTTCAGCTCACATTTGGGTGAATTTAGCGATACATCTGGTTTTATTTGGCTGTTTGTAAATGGATAAGGTTGTATGATTTCCCTATTCCAAAACAAAAGTATTCGATTCAGTTCACGACCGAATCACAGTTTGAAATCCAGCTAGTCGAATGTGTGTATCAACTTTACCCTACTGACAGACTTGTAAATCAGCTTTTTGTATTATGACAAACCACTTACAGCGAACCTTTTTGTAATTCGGAATATTCAGTAGTGGCCTGTTATAATTCAGATAGCTGGTAGTCTCTCTACCATGTACATTCTGGTGATGTGGTCCAAATAACTTTTGCGGTATGATGCAAATTGTGCTATACTCAAATAAGTTGTGTTATAAACAATGTTTTTGCCCAAATTTCTCCAGATGAGTGAGATTAATGACCAAACAAAACGGTTTGCTGGAGGTGTCCTATTAAATCGCTAAAGTTGTCACAGAAAAACGAAGCGGCGAGCAAGTCGGGTCCCATTGTCCCACCTTCAGCATGCATAAGACATGTGTTTACTGTAAAGAAACCACGGTTATATTGGTAAACGTTTTCAAAATAATCCGCTGAAGAGATTCAATACAAAAATCCAAAAAAATAATAGAGAAAAGAGCTATTTAATTTTGATTAGTACAACTGTCAACATTTGAAAATCAATATATATCTTCCTTGAAGGGTTCCGTAAAAGCGGCATTTAATTTGAAATGTGAACGCACTAAAATATTTTGAAAAAAAAAACATTATATTAGCTGTTTCATTGATGTGTTGCTCAATATTTGAATAGAAATCAACCAAAAATTACCTTCCGTAATGTTTGCCGATTATGCAGTGCCATGAAGAAAAGCATATTCGGTCTAACTCCTTTTTTATGTAGCTAGCAATATCCCGTTCAACGTTATGTTTTGCAAAAGCCTCCACTATCAAGCGAGACACTTCTTGTTTCATTACATGATCCATATCAGTTTGCAGTATCTTCAGATCTCGTTCCATGTTTTACTCAAACCACACGTTTTATGAACGACGAGATTCACAATGATAGATGCGCTGTTTCGATCAACCGTGAGCAGAATGACCAATGGTTCTACCGATTTCTAAACAAGGTCATTCACCGGCATGAACAAACATCTCATTCACATTGACCGACTTGTATTTTTTTTACATTCCGCACTGGTTGTTAGCTTCAGTTTTGTTCAAACGACCTTCACTCCGACTATGGAGGGTACAGTGTAAGCGTTCAGGACGAAGGGAGCGATTTTACATACATCCAGCAATTGGTTCTGTTGGCCGCCTTTCTTGTTGTCGCTTGTGATTCTGTTTGTGGTAGTTGTTGGGGTCTATGGTGGTCATGGTCATCTCTGTCCCACTCAAAACACTCGATGAAGAACTTGAGCAGTACATATATATTGATCGAAAGATGTTTCACTTTTTGTTGAAGTGATTGTGTGCTTTTCAGATCAAGCAAACTCCAGATGTGATTTTTATTCACTTACGGATCTGTCTCATTATTATTGTACTGGAGGTTTCCGAAAGTAAATAAGAGATTTTTGTAGAGTTTTTGGTAGGAATTCCATGGACGTTTACGAGCAATGTTCAAAATTGTGTAAAACTAAGTCAAATACTTTAAGATTGGTCTTCTCATATTTCTACTAACATTTACGTAAGTGGCTTTTCTGAGTGTACTTAGTGAAATTGAAAGCAGTGTCGAAAAAAAATGTAATTTACAAATATGAATATCTTGACATACTCAAATGTGTGGTGCTTGTGAATAAATCAGTCGACGTTTTTTCGGGGGTATCATTTTCTTTTATAATTATTATCGTTTATTATGTTTATAGCCGTTTATACAGATTGCAACATGTAAACGCTTCTAATGTATTCTGCCACTATCCCCACATATCTCAAAATCTCTCTAATGACAACAATTTCCATGTTACGTAATCTACCAAATGACCATTGTAATAAGTGCTATGAACTTAAAAAAATGATGCTTTTTAACCTTACATGAATCTAAGTTTCCAGGTTTGAGTTGTAAAACAGTTCCTTTCACTTCACCCAATTTTTGTGACTCATGTCACAAGATCGTGTACTAAGATTATGTTACCCCGTCTGAATCTCACCGTTTTTAAGCGATAACCTGTTGCAGTGTCTTGCAGAATGTGACTAAGCCTTGTCCAATTTTGTCGTGATTCTAGGTAATTGTCTTAATGAACCTACTAATGTGCACAATCATCACCGTTACCCACTCAAAAGCATCCAAACAAAACGTCGGATCTGCCATAGCCATGTATTCGCACCCCGAATGGACCTATTACGTTCCCTGTTCAACAACTTGTATGAACTTAACAGTATCGTCTAACGTCGTGAATATTCCGACTCGGAGTTGATGAGGTTACAAGAAATTTCTTTGCATATGGACATCGAAGACAGGATCGACCAAATTGAATGTTTCACTTATCACGTGGATCGTCTCGTGTGTTACAAAAGGCGTGGTGAAGACGTTATTACTTACACCATTGACTCATGATGTGCGCTGGTGCACGTTCCGTTTATTTATTATGTGAACCGCTTGAATAGCTGGGTTGACACCCAGATTTTTAAGTGGTATACGCTCATTCTTGATGTGTAAATTTTACCTACCTCCCAGCTGTCCTATCGTGGAGATTGACACGTGTTTTAACACGTTTTCACCGGATGTATCTGACACATCAACATGTATTGTTTGATCTCATCTTAACCGATTTGATACCGCGCTTTTAACTACATTCGGGCTGCAAAACATTGTGACTTTTCCAACACCCCTGGACTCACACGTAGATTAAACCATCATCAATAAAATGCAATTATTCGTAGCCCACATGGACGCCCCGTTCGGTATATCTGACCACTGTAGCGTGAAGCTCCCTCATAGTTTATAGTAAGACACGCCAAAAGCTCCGTAGTCGTTATGATGATAACAGAGTCAGACTGTTGCCGACAATCACAATTGGCTACGGAAAGTGATATCTACATCCGACTTGAGCTTGTTTGTTCAAGAAGACCCGTCTACCTACTGCGATTAGGTGATGAGCTGTTCAAATTCTTGTCCCGAAATTTTCTGCACTCAGGATCCAGTTGAGATTCATCCAGACAAATTTTCCTCCTCGTGACTCAGAAAACTCAGAAGTAAGAAATAAAAGAATTATAGCTCAAAGCATCATTCATAAGTCGAGTGGTTTTCAAAATACGTTGGATATGAGTTACATCGTTTGGATTCTGTGTGTACCAACACAAGATTGGATAACGAAAACTGTCGGGGTATCTGGCAAATCATGAGAAGACTGAGTGAATTCAACATCCTGCACAGAAAATGATCGTTGATGTCGAAAAGCTTAACTTTAATTACAACAGGACAACGAGTAACTCCTCCTTAGCACCGACAGAGGTTTTGCCTCCAACTGATTCTTCAGCTGTAGTCAAAAGCACAACTGTTTTCCGAAAAACTTATCCAACTAAAATCAAGTGAGGCAAGCGTATACGACGGCCTGTCATTAGTAATTTTCAGAGAATTTTGAGAATTTTTATGTCAACCTCCAATTCAATGTTGCAAACAACATAAAGTTGTTGATTGTTGGAGAATGGTATGAATAACGTAATTCCCATGAAGGATCGACTAAATTTTGTCCGATCTCATGTACATCTGTATCATTAAGAGTTTCTGAATAACTCTTTTCCGCTCGAATGGCAGCTCACCTGAACATCATAGATTCTACTCCGTTTGCCTATCACCACTCATGCTGAACTGTGGATGCGCTGGCTTGTCCAGTCTGTTCTATTGTGTTATCACTTGATAAAGAATTAGGAGCTGTCCCCATATGTTACTTAGACTACAGCGATTATTTTAGAAGCGTTGACATGGAGACGCTATCTCAAGCTATCGAAGAGTCGGGAATTCAGATTTTACATGTCGTGAACGTATTGCAAACCAAAGTCAATTTTATCAATCCGTTCTTCTACTTATCGTTAGTTCTGATGTTCTATGGAACGTTACTATTTCATATATTTTACACTTGTATTGCGTCCATACCAGTGGACAGTTACAAATTTGCAATCAGGTATGCAGACAATGTGTTATAGGACAACTAAATTGTCTTCTCATTGTCAGCTGCACAGTTTATCTGAGCTAGCAGTCAGTTAGATCCTCGCCCTCTGTCTGTTAACACGCACACGTTTGCTGACATTTCGTTTTCGCACAAGAGCAAGAACATGCTCCTTCTTTCATACCAGTAATGAACCATTACCACGAATGTTTTCTGTTAAGACTCCGGGGATTACCGTGAGTAACAATCTAACATGGTCGCTCTATGTTACTGTTTTTACCAGAATCCGGAGGAATTTGATTTACAATTAGTGCTTAAATTCTATCCAGTGCTCATCTATTGTTTTCCCCAGTTCGTTGTCAAAAGATTTTGAACTTCTTGCCAAATCTCCGATAACATCTGTCCCGTTGCAGCGACATCCTCTGCAAACAATCTGTAGATGTTTTTCTTTCTCGTTATTTCAAAACATGGGACCAGTTTTTGGCAAAAATCTTATTGGATGCAACCCACTCTTTGTATTCGGATCACTCACATCCTCCACTAGATTCCTGTACAAAACATTTATTTACGTATACCCAGTCTTATTATTTTTCCGTTATTCTTCAGTTAGTTTATTGTGGACACAGTGTGAACATCCTCATTTTTAAATTAACCAAAAATTCGGTATTAGTCACAATCAACAATGACTACAATCGAGTTACTCAACCTGTCATTGATTTCCAAATTTGTACGAAAACTGAAGTAACCTAGACACACAAACTCCAATGTCCTTCATTTGCTAAAGATGCATGTAGGAGAATTTCCACCCCCCCTCAGGATGTAGAAAGTTTGTTATTCAGTGGACTTTTTCAAACACTTTTGCGAACCACATAATTTGCGTCGTGTAACTGAACCTTATGAAACGAACCAAGCTGACATCAATGCTTGCTATCTATTAGTCAAATGATGTACTGTCAGCCAGCAAAGTTGAACAGATATGAGTAGAAGTAGTAAACTTAGCCTGATGATAACGCAATGAAACCGAGCTTGTTTGTTATGCGTTCTGTTCTTATCTTATCGGCACTTGGCGACTCCCGCTGAGACTTCCGTGAGTACTTTTGTCTTTCTATTATTGGGTCGCCTTTAGTTATCAAAACAAACGTCACCACAAACACTAAGACGCAAAAATAAAAGACTCGGAAGATGATTTCTAATAGTCATTTCAAACTAAGGAAAAGTCTTTTCATATAGATTGAATATCACCCACAATTGATCGCAGCTGTCGCATTCCCATAGACTTTCCAGTCGGCCACGTTCGAACAGCAGAAGCACTGGACTCGAGTTTCGTTCTCACTAGAGCTCGTCAGTAGTGCATATCCTTGACACTGTTGGGACTAGAACTCCGGCCACGCTTTCTTGAAGCAACCATGTTGACCACTGTGCCATTGACCTCATATTAGGCATGACCGAATTATCATATGTGAACGCTCAACTACTTTCGCTTGTGAGTAATGATCAGGTTGCCCGATCGTCTAGAAATGGAGACACAGTTACTGTCTGTTAACTCCAGTCGATGACCCCTCGACTAGGATCTCTCTCCAAGATGAACTCACAGAAATCACTGACTGGTTGAACGAGATCTGATTACTGATGAGTAGTAGTAATATTACACATCAATAAGCCTTTCGCCAAAAGTCTTTGCAAAAACGAGTTTACTTTGCTCCATATTTTGCTTGCAAATAATAGTTTATTGCAAAGTTTGATTTACAAATAGGATACATTCAATCGCTATTTTCAAGTTTGTGATTAGAAACGAGCAATTCAGCCAGCTGTTTGTCTTCAGAGAGTTTAATACGTTCATTTTGATGACAGCAACTTTGTGTTCAATATGATGTCTGAAACCAGTCGTATGGTGGAAACCTAGTGTCACAGTAAACGTCGTCACTTTTTACAAATCGATAATAGTGAATAACTTATGTATGGTTTACTTTCTCAGTCATTAGAGATGTAGTTGTATTTCACTTTGGTTGTTTGTTTAATGGCATAACTGCTTGACAAATGGTGACAGTTTTAAGCAATCTGAAGATCATGTTGCATACAAGCTTAATGAATAAGGTGTCAGTCTACGGTTTGGATGATTCGTTTGTTTGGTGTATTGTTCTGTTTAATGGAAAAGCGGACTCTGAACAGCTGTGTTGTCAAAACGTAGTTCACCTTGTAACATGCCAACCATCTATTTTGCAGTATTGTGGTTATGTTTACTCAAACGTCGCATATACTACTGTTTGAAAATCATTCAAGCCCTCGGAAAAATGCCTAAATTGATCCCGCATCTCTCCTACTTTATTAAAAAACCTTTAATCACTGTAAGCTAAGATAATTACACCAGTAGAATTCAACTGTATGTTAACAAAATCCGAATGAAAAATTCGGATATCGAAAGCATTCTACTTGATATAAGAGAACTGGGGTTGATCAATGCAGCCTTTATATATATAACACGAAGTCCGAATAATTTGCGCAATAACTGTGCAAATCCTCAGTAAACAGTCACTCACTTTTACCCTTCGAAGACGTTGCTCTTCCCACTTTCCTATGGATTTTGGCGACGTTCAACAGAACCTGTTTGATCTGTTGTGAACATAAACAATACGGCTATATTTTCTATGTTGAAAGTTCCAGTCTGGTCAAAGCAAGAAACCTCTCTACGCAACTAGAGGGATGAATAATCAGCATCAGTTTAACCAGGTCCTTAGCGAAAAAGAATTGAAAAAGGGAATCATTTCGTCTTCCAAATAAATCTTCAGTACAATATTCACAGGCAATATGAAGTCTTACTGTTAAGAATAATGAAATAATTGTAACTACGGATAATGAGGAGTATAGATTTGTAATCGGGCTCAGTCAAAAACGTATGTAGAAACAAACGGAAAAAGAGTATGCTCGAAATTGTACAAAGTTTGTGAAGATAACTTAAAATGTGTTGACTAAAAACAATAAATACAATAAGTGTCTCAAATAATTGAAAATCCTCATGGAAGCTATTGAAAAGATTGTCAAAGCAATTCTGTCAGCTGAAATGTTGTTTAGATAAATCGATCGGACTCATAAATTTGAAGAGATGTCCAGAATAATTTGTCAGGAAATGTGTCGCACAGCAATGAGAATAATGATAGAAACCGCATTCATGTGTTCACAAAATGTCTGGCACACTACAAGACAGTGCAGTCCGTAGAAATCAATCAAAAATGAAAACAACCTTCATTATCGAGAAGTAGGATCAATAGAACAAGCGTTCGCATGAATGAGGCGTAAGATTTCACACGAATAAAAAGTTGCACACGAGCACACTATTAACAAGAGAATGAATGGTAAATGAAAGTTAGAATACATTGTCATCAATCGAACGGACGTTGACCAAGTGTAGTAGGAAATAACGGCATGCATAGTTGCGCGAATTGATAGTCGGTAACTTTCGAGATTAATATTGGCTGAATTAATATGACCGATAGGGTTGCATTTTGGGGTAGCTTACTCCATGGTAGCGCAAACAAGGTTTATCTTTGTTGGTTTATATAACCAAATATTCTCAAACGTTCATTCAAGCCTACAAAGCATCACCAGTGAACAATTTTACAGTTTCAAATGGCCCACAAAGTGTATTCACAGTCTGTTACAAACATAACAGTTGACGGCTGGCCCACCTGAGCACTTTGCATTACGCTACTCTAATTTTGTATGTTCGATAAAACGTTCCCAGTCTTACTTCGAAGGCTATCCAAGATTTCATTTAATACAGACCAACAGCCTGGCATATCCCACTTCATACAACTGGCTTGATTACCAGTATGAAATGCAAAAGCGGTGGTCCTCAAATTTGTTAAGCCTACCACTCATTTGGACTATTAGACGAAGAGTCATTGCAGCTCATTGAACACGCTTCACGGGAACCCCAAAATCGCACACAGGTAATACAACCGAATAAAAAGCTGACTATAGGTTTGAAGGTCATTATGACAGCTTAGTATTTTGCAGCTGCATAAGTCTATTAACACCGAACTGAATGATAGTTAGGAAAAATTACACATCGCCATTTGGAGTGCTTACCTATAGCCGTCATTTGTGGAAGTTTCTATTACCGCTCGTTAGCACCACCACAGTGTCCCACGATATCGTCACTTTCCGGAAAAAACTGCTTTAACGTCTGATATTGACGTTTCCGTTCCATAGATAAAGAGATAAACTACCTAGAAAATAGATGTAGCCAACTTCAGGAAATTAATGAGCAGTGAACAATAATGATCGGTACAGATGCCCTCTATAGGAAACGGATATTCCGTTATGTCGAGTACGACATGTTGAGACATGACTCTAATACAATAAAGGATACCGCACCTATTGGTTCAAAGCAGTTGAACGCGCCAATAGCTGAGACAGAAGTGACCAGTACATCGTTGTCGATTTCGAGCAGTAGTCAAAGTCGAAACGACCAAAACCAAAGCTACGGTCATAGTGAGAAGGGTAGACTGTCGTAGCGAATTAAAGCACCACGCACCGAAAGAAGAATTACTTGATTTTAAGACAAAAAATGCCTCCGAAATTCATACTCTAAACAATACTACGGAACACGAGTAACTGATCGCTCAAACCTCCTTCGATTACCAATCAAGAAGAAACATTGGCTAAACATGTAAGCATCATGCGCAAAATGCAGATCAAATCTCGGCTGTACCTCACGGCGCGTGTGTAAACATCCGGGACATGTGACCGTGTGACCCACATACACTGACTTTCGTCACGATAATGTAAATTAAATCTCGAATCGCCTGTTGAGACGACTCAACTCAGCACAAAGTTTTCACACAAAATGTCTTCCTGCCCAATCCAGTCTTGTATTCCCATGCCTCTACGTCAGAATCGGTGCATGTAAGGGACGCTCGAATAGAAACCTCACGCTACTTAACCACATCTTTCGTCTGTTTAACGAAGTCAAAAATCACTAATTTCGCCCAGGGCATCACCAGAGTGAATGTTTATAGATTGTCTTCCCTAGAAGGCGTCAGTCTTTTGTGCTGACAGCTATTTTTAGGCCGAATACTTCTAAGTACATGTTTAAAACAATTATGCTCTATAAAATGTGCCAATCACGAACGCGTAATTTTTCTACTAAGATAATAGAATTTCGAAAGTTTCTTGCATGTCACGCGTCAATAATCTTTCAAAAGGGATTGGCATTTTGGTGTCAGCACCGAACTGCAGAACAGTTGTAATCTTGTTGAATATGAACTGCTCAGATGTGACATAGCGCGGCCGTACGTGAGATGCCATTTTATGCGTGTATGATGGGCGGGCTATGCCAGACAGATCAGATTTCAGGAGCGTTTATTCGAATCAGCGTGTTCCATATTTGGCCTGTGAATTTTGGGATGAAGTACTTTTTATCCAAACGGTGATTACATTAGTGAAAATGACAAACAACATGAGTAAATTACCAAGATGAGGTGAAAAGTTGACAATCTGCAAAACATCTCGTCCTAGTTATTGATTTCACTAGTACAGGGAGTTAGGAATGTTAATTAGGGAACCAGGCTAGTGAGTAACATGAGCAAGGTAATAAGACAAGGCTGTTGTGTGTAAACGTACAAAAAGTGTGCGTTTAGCTAGGTCCGCAAGCCCAGTCTCATAAAAACTGTTCACGACCAGTATCACATATAGTGTATTTTGCCCCGTGTTATCAAATACAGTTGAGTGTGTCTATAAGTCCAAAACGTCGTCTAACCGGAACACGGCTGGATAAGCCAGTCAGGTACACGTGATATCCCTTAATACACTAAAAATTGGTACTATCACTATTGACACCGGTTAATTAGCTTCGCTACGCGAGTTGAGCGATGTGGCATGACCAGTCTTGTTTATAGTTTCGATCTATAACCTACCACTGTCTCTTAGCCCGTCTGTATCTCATAAGATATATCCAGATTTCGTTAGAGAACGTTATCTGCGTGCTACCATCCGATAGTTACAAAGCCTTGTGAGTTCTGGCTGAAATGATGACTGTTGTGGGTTGTGAGCATGTTTCATGCGGTAAAGAAGGTTAAATTGAAGCGCGTTCAGAAAGCCTCTCTCTCTCCCTTGTGGTCTTATCTGTAAGCATGATCTTTCCATGCAGTGTTTTCTTGTGATGTACAGTGAACACCCTACCGAATCATGTTGTTGCAGGATGTGCCAGTTAAAGTGTGCTGCAAATAAAGCCAGTTTTTATTACAGATAAAACAAAACAAATGTTCTCAGATTAAACAATTAATATTAGGAGGTAACGGCAACATTTTCAGCGGGAACTCACATTCATGTGTAAGAAATAAAGACGGAAAATTACAAGTTCGATTTGACAGCAGTTTGATTAAAGAAGTAACATTTACTTTCTACAATGAGAACTATGTCTACGGAATATAAAAAAGTGTTTCCGAGCCTAGTCAGTCTTGTGAGCAGTACGTGAAGCCTTCTTCCATAGTTCGGCAGCTTTCTTCAAGGCTCTGTTGGAAAAAGCGTAATTTATGGAAAATAAATCACCATTTTAACGAATGCCAAATGAAATTGCGTTGCGCAACAAAATTGAACATAGATATCAGAAACAGTGTTCTGTACAGTGTATTGCTCGAACACAGTTTGCTGCAGCCATTCTGATTGCGGGTTAATATTTAGCCGACCTTAGTAGAAACAGTGAACGAAATGACAAAATCAACACGGAAAAGGGATAACTGTTGTCTCATATGCTGTTATTTCAATCTCATCGATCACATAAATACAACTCCCGACTGTACATCTGATCAGTGTATGGTACCAGGAACAGCAACCAGAGGTAATTCATCGATTGTATCCACTATACAAACTCAGCTTGATCTGAGCATGGTCCAACGTGCTCACATTATGAGAATATGAATAAAGAGGCGGAATTTCTGGAGAACGTTCAACTGCGACACATGCTAGGAAGGAGACAAAAGACTAAAACTCAGACTGAAACTGCTTACAAAAAACAAACTGTCTTGAATTTCTTTCGTTAAAATGATCACAGTGCTATCGACCTACCTATTAAGAAGGAGCCTAAAGTGTGTTCATGCGTTTGCAGAATCGCAACCGTTGTCCACCCCTTACAAAGTTGGCTTCCATATTTCCGACTGTAATTCACCGGACAATTCTGACTACCGTGTAATTTGTCAATTCACGATAAGCGTATCAGCCAGTATCGAACGCGATAACTCAACAAACATTGGCAATATAACGTCTAAACAAGACTGTAGTGTCTGCGGTTGCTAAACACATCATAGATACAAGTTACTTGGGTGACCGAATGACATCATTCACCATGTGGGAACCTAGCCAAAACTCGAAGCTATTGACATTCATGGCCATAATGCTGGAAAAACAACATCAAATAATCCTGTACAAGCGAAAGGTGTTGATACAATCCATACCAATCCTATTAAAATGACCGTAATAAAGTTGTGGGAATTATGTTTAGTCACTGCTTCTTGTTACTATGAGACCATTATAAATGATCAAAGGTTGTATGCATGTAACCAACGAGAATGAACAAAATGCTGACTTCCTACAACAATGTTTTTTCGTCATGTCGACTGACTGAACGAACGGAGCTCAATGTTTCTCAAACCAACAAACGCTCCAAGTCATAGCAGCAACCAAAGCAATATAGTGAGGATAATTAAATCTCTTTGCATTAAGTGGAACGTTTCCACTCGTCTACTGTCTACTACGAATCCGAACAGTCCACGAATGGATAATGCGGAATAACAATTGCATAGCATCTCAACCAACTGTCATCGAGTACAAGGGAACACCCGCACCGGGTATTAAGCACTAAGTGACAGCAAACTGAAATTGGGCACTTGAAAAACATGCTTAATAGTAATCGGTGAGTAAACATAGTTGATTAATGAACTGTCATTAAGTGTGGTTTGTAACAAAGATTCACTGATTGAATACAGTTCTAACCACTGAAGTGATATGATATGTTCGCGAAAGACCAGCTTTATTTAAGTGGGCCAACGTACCACCTCAAGAAACCGCTTTCTGCATGAGGAAATCTCAAACAAATGGACAGATATCATGTACTGAAAATAAACCATCCGGGTGAAAATTCATTGCAAGACAAAACTACGGACAACTGAATTTACGTTGTTGTCTTCTCAGGTAACACATTTGTGGAAGTACATTCAATCGGAAATCAGGTTCTCTATTGACACATTGCACTAAAAAATAGCCACAATAAATCGATGTAGATGGGTAAATTGATCAACTTTAAACCACCGGACTCACCGAACAATATCACGGAAAGCAACTGTAATCGGTTTGACCGGATAAGGGATATCGTGACGTTCACATAACTCCTTCACATAGGGTTGAGCTTTGATCAAGTTGTGTCGAGGCATTGTGGGAAACAGACTGGAAGATTAATTAAAAGTATTATTTTGAACATTACAATATCCATTTTGTATGATTTATTTTCACAGCCTTCAGAATGCAACAGATCATTTTCAAATGTTGAGAACAAATAGTTTGAATCGTAGAACGTACAATACAAACGTGACAGAAAGCATCTTAGAATTTCAAAACTGAGAAGAAGGAACTTTTCTGTTCTCTGACGATAGAATCGACAGAAGAAAACGGATCCTCGTCATTGCGTTGTGACTAAATAACAACCCAGGAGCATTCAACAAAAAGAAGAGAAAAAAGCACCGCGAAAATAAATGGCGATTATGGGGTCAACAAAACGTCGATATTAATCTGCTGCCCTGGGCAACCGAACGACTTAAAGAAGCAAGTAAAGGGACCTTTTACTGTGGAGAGTAGTTTGCAATGACGGGTGTTAGAATAGGATTGCTATCATGTTTAAATGGAAGGAGTCCTACAAAGTATGTGCTTCATCTAATTCACCGTTACAGTTGCCTTTCAGACAAGCAAAGATTACCCAAAATTGACAAGATGTTTGAGACAAGGCAATCGAAGGTATCCCAAAATGGATTGTCTACAACACGATTCAGCTGACCATATAAATCGATGGACAGTCTCTTAAAGTTTTCTCATGAACCACGGAATATATGTCACGGACTGGTAAATGCGAAGATTAGAAATCCTCGGTCACAATAAGCAGGCGTAGTATAAGTCATTTATGGAGGCCAACAAAGTTTTTAACAACCAAGCAAAGTTTTGTATGATTTTGAAATTGTGTTTTTATGAATACTAAGAAGGCATGCAGTTTATCACACGCTATAAGCAACGAAAAATGTGGAAAACGGATTTATCTTGAAAATTAGTTGTTGTTCACGGTATAATATTCACCTTTTTTAATTACTGAATACAACCTATTGGCCCCAGTTGTTGGAATGACGTCAGTTGATTAGCACTGTATGACCAGACTGGCTACACCATGACGTAACCAACACAACAAGATGTGGAGACTTGATTTGGGTTTGATGATTTATGCATCTAAGTATTCATCAGAAAGATGAGCTGACAGAAGCCCCTTTCCAAAACTTCGTAATTAGATCGCTATACATCAATGAAATTACAAACAGTGCTGATTATCAGCGCAGTGTAGGAATAGCACCGACAATATTACTTGGATGTATTGCACATAAATAAAGTCACTTTGATTGATCAATAGGGAGTATACGTAAATGGTTTGGTGACTACAATGTGTTAATATCATAAATACTTTATGGTTGAGCATAGGATTGTTTTGCGTCCGTCAGCTAACTTCTCACACTAGTTCCAAGTCACAAAAAGCAAGGTTCACTTATCGTGGACGGGAAGAAACGAGACTCATTATTTTAAGACGCGCGTAGATGTATGTAACTGGTCAAACACTTTGGTGCAGTTTCAAATCTTACCAATAACCGCGTCAAGTTCGACTTTTCGGTCAGCCTATTTCGTAGAGGTACAGGACGTGAGGTTCGCTCTGGTCACAGCGCGTCAATTGCGCACACTTTTGTCAAAATCGGAACTTGAACTCCAGTTCATGTTCTTCTGAGACAACCGTGTTAACAACGGCGCCAGTGATATCACATTATAGACGACCAAGTTATGACGTTCAAATTCACAAGCACGATTGCATGTAGATAATGCTCAGACAGGAAGTTGAATCACAGTCAGAGGAAGGGTGTCCACTGCCGACGGGTCTTTAAGAGAGCGAAGCTCCAGTTTGGTGCCGCTTCTAGAAAAGGGCCAGCTGAATGATTGAGCCGAGTGTGAAAGTTACCATCAAAGTTTACGAACCAAATCCTCAAGTACTTATCCGTAACGTTTATACATTACGAAAAGCTCAGTAAAGAACTAGTCACTGTGTCAAACAACGAACGAGTAATGAAAACGAGTTAGTAAACAAGGGTATACAGGCTCTATTAATTCCAATCGTAGGTCATACATGACAACAAAACCCTCTATTCCACAAACGTAGAATACGCCATCGCCGTTTCATAAAAAAGCTGTGTCGACCACCAGGTTGGTATTCCGACAATTTGGAATGATCATTCAGGAAACGGCCCTGGTAGTCAAAATCATTAGTCATGAAGAGGTACAGGTGGAGCAGAATACTACCAATCTTTAGCACGCTAACAGTATGAAGGTATTGCTCTCACGGATTCTGTTAAACGTGACAGTAACCTCATCCATTTGTGGTAGACCACGCCTCAGCCTGAAAATTTTAGGTACTCCTTCCTTTGAACAGCTCTCCAACAGCTCCAACAGACATGGCAAAAACGACAACAAAGAGTGCAAAATCAATTTCACGTCCACTTACTGATGCTCCACTTGAAAGTTCAAATGTCCGGTGAACCAATCATTAAACAGCGTATGCTGCACATTGCACGTGGCTCGCAACTGCATCGGCAACCAAGCCTCTGCTCGATCACACGAGATCTCCATAGGCAAGTGGTTAGATTGACTTATCCAGGTGAACCAGTGGCTTTCACACATGCTACAAAAAAGACAGAAATAAATCCTCATGTAGTCATACACAGTAATTGCTGACAACACTAATGACAGCACCAAGTGAACTTAAGAGTCGCAGGTTTAAAGTCAATCCCATAGTCCTCGTAGTCACAGTGTAATTCGGTTTGGATCACTATCGTTTCCCATTGTAGTGTAGTGACCAACACACCGTTAAGTCATCCAGACATCAAGATATATATCGCTTGTCATTACAAGTTTTCATCCAAAAGGTGTGAAACGATGAAAAATATACTCAGAGTTGCGAAACTTCGTAAAATTTGAAACACTGAAAGTGTCATATACTACGAGTTAATTCTTCGGAAGATTTTGGGCACTGTTCCGCTGAAAAGACTAGTAAAAATTATAAATTAGGTTTGCTCAAACGGACTAATCCCTCACAGTTAAATGATAGAGCCATTCGATCGTGCACGGATTATACGCCAGTATCACATGCACTATTATGAATATATATATATATATATATATATATATATATATATATATATATATATATATATATATATATTCC
>LUCH01002066.1:85887-110437 GCA_013368495.1 Paragonimus heterotremus
AGGGTTCCACTCTGTTGTTTCAATTTGCGCGGACGACGCAGACCATTCCTCTGTGCTGGGCCACTCGATAATAGTTCTCATATTCAAGAAAGGTGTCACGGACTATTGTGAAAACCATAGGGGAAGTAGCTTGCACCCAGTAATTACAAGGGTTCTGGTATTCATTATACTTTATCAACTCAGTACAGCGTGAGAGGCATAGATTAAGAAATTACAGGCAGGGTTTCACCTCAGTCGAGCATGTATTGATCACATTTTTACTCCTTGCCGAATTCCGAAACAACGTCATGTGTACCGCCCGCCAACAATTACCGTACTTCTCGATTAAAAAGGTACGTTGTATTCAGTGGATCGATACACACAATTAAAATCACTTAAACGCAGGACTATACGGAACAAATATGTGAACATATTGTAAGAGCTTTATATCCATACTTCAGCTCAGGTTAGGGTTTACGAAGAGCTGTCTGACAGTTCCACCATAGAAAGCGGCGTAAATCAAGACTGTCCACTTTCACCAATTTTGTATAATTTTGTCATAGATGAAATAATGGAGGATTATGGCAGTCAAAAGATGCCGGTGTGGACCTCTTAACTGATGGAAGACGAAACTGATCTAAATTGTGATGACGACCAGAGGTTGCTGTTTAACAACTGCCGAAAAGTCATTTGAATAAAACAATGAGAAGACGCAATTCATGTGATGTTCTCCGGAGTAACATTTCGTACATTGTGATCACACAGGGACATATGACTAATTTTAAACGAATCAACGGATTTTGACTCGTTCAAAATTAGTCATATGTCCCTGTGTGATCAGAATGTACGAAATGTTACTCCAGAGAACATCACATGAATTGCGTCTTCTCATTGTTTTATTCAAGTTCATCAGGTGAACGAACTATTTCAGAAAAGCTATTTCACATTTTTCCAAATACCTCAGAATGCACTTTGCACTCTTATAGTGCAAAGTTATTCTGCAACATTGTTGTCCAGACAAGTTAGCGTACTGAGCAGTCAGAGAAGAATCTTTTGGATTAATAACAAAAACAACAGTATTCATGAAAAGCGTACTTGAAATAACCGGTTTCATGTGGGTTTATCCGTTCTATTCTCACAGCGAATGATAAGTGGTCAACGTGTATAACTGGAAGAATACAATAGTAATCACGATGTTTGTTTGCTTGACAGATTCAGAGGAACTTTAATATCGTCCAGTAGCCTATTGTTTTCCAGCTGATATGCCAGGGGAAAATTCCTCAGATCTGATGAAATTTTTATTTGGAAGTATCGCGTTTCTCCAAATTTCAACATCTCCGCTAGTCGAAAAAATTGAGTTGATTTTGATTCCAACTATAGATCATCAAGGTAGTTCACCATCTCTCCCGGGAATACCAGTTTTTTTAAACACTAAGTTCCCTTGATCCAGTGATTGAGACGAAATCCGACCTCATCCATTGCAAAGCATATCATGAAAACAGGTCACTTTGTTGACCCCATCAACTCGTTTCAAGTGTAGTTGTGTAATTGGAATCCGAAATGCCTCGCCATCTCCGACGTCATGCTAATCAATACTCGTTGTACGGTCCTGTGTGTGTGCATAAACTATTGACTCACGCAATTTATCTGCTCTGGAAGTGATAACAGTTCTTGTTCCAAGTAAACCCAGTCATTGACTGTTTCTATTGTTGTTGCTATCCCCCTATCCAATGTTTTACGTTCGTGACTGAAGACAGTAAACGAAATGTTAACATCTCGTGACGTTTGTCTTATATCGTTATTAGTGAATACCAGTTGTCTAAAACCACGTTTTAGAACTCAAATGTTTATAGTAGTCACATTACATAAACAGCAGATGACTAATACAACTCAATGATATGGTCATATGGAAACACTGTCCAATTTATAGCATGCAATTCGCTTACTCAGTACTAACGCCAAATTCACGTCATGAGATGACGGTGTCCGTTATGCTTGAACGTTCGATTATGTAAACTAAACAAACCCGCAATGGGACTCATTTTTAGATTCAAAGTCACACATACAAACCACCAAGCGTCATACTATAATGCGGCGCTCATAGTAAAAGCAAACCAACTAAACTGTGCCTTCGTTTAATCCATAACTATACATAATCGAAATCTCATATCCGAACACATTGGAAATGAGAAATCGCCTTGAACTTCATGCACGACGTACATTATATTAGAACTAAAAATTTGTGAACACTTTCCCACAAGGTGCTGCGAGCACCACAATGAAAAAGATTATTAACCTCATCGATAAGTCCAAAGAAAGAGGAAAGAGACAGAAGGCGTTCACTAAAAAAAACAGGAATAGGTCGCATCTGTAAACAACAAAACACGTTAAATTAGGGATTCAGCTATGGTACTTCATGTAACTTGTTCCGATGTTATATACAAGGTTACGTGTGGAATGAACAGTTCCGGTTGTTCGAATTCTGGCAGGAACAGTCGTTGTGACACGGGTTCGAACACGACCATATGATTCATAGATGGGCGTTGTTACCGCTCAGCCACTACGACTTCGACACAAACCCCGCCAAAGAGAGCAAAACAAACTATCCGGTCTTAGAATATAAGAGCAAGAAACGCAAACCGGTCAAAAACGTGGCTTGGAAACCAAGAAGTTCACAATATCTACTACGTTCAACGTTTGTGACGTCAACACATTTCCACTCACTTACCAATATGTGAAATTAACAGGGATAATGTTCAGTTTCAAAGACGAATCACGCTTACATTATACCACGGAAATCGACTAGGAATGAGAGGAGAAGCGTGTAACAGCCAAGAATTGAAGCGTCGAAAAACACACGAAACGGAATGCAGTGGCGACTATAGCATAACTTGTGATTTAGAAGCGTACGTGTGGATCATATTAGACTGTCCATAAAGTAGGTCACAGTACGGGTAAGGTGTCTGCGACAAATCTGTTTCTGCCCTCTACAAATAGAACAGTGCTGGCCTAGTAATGCAGTCTCTCTCGGAACAAACAAACTAGTCGCGTTTTGTGTTACTTATCCTAATAGATATGAGCTACGAACCGATTATGCTACGAAATTGTACAGTCTGTTGTAGACAATTTGAATGTGACATGGCAGTCTACATGTCACGAAGTTGTACGTGTGTTCTATATAGTCCAACAAACAGTACAACCTGCGACCAACAACCGTTTGAGGTAGTGACAGTTTTAAATAACATTACCACATTCACTTAAACATTATGGCCGATTAACTGGACTTATACCCAACCAGACAGTATGAATAGACGGTCTATTTCAAGCTGTAATTTGGTCTTGGCAAACGCCACAAGAGCAACAAATCGTGAACATTTAACAGTTCACGATGCTAACTTTCGAAAAGATGCTTTAGGACTGGTATGAACCGTGTACGAAACTATCGGATAAGGATAGTCTAAACGGCAGTCAATCGGTTTACAAGTGAACATACATTACACTCCGTTTTAGGCACATGATTCTCCACTACAAGCCAAAGCAAATCACTTTCGTGCATTAGAATTTCAACATTAGAATCTTGGACGTGACGACAAAGGCGTGGTTGACCCAACTAATCCAAAGGGAAAATCAATCTTAAATAGAGCACTTCACATTGGCTACTTTCATCGAGGAAGTAGTGTGGGATATTTGAGGAGTATCAACGGTTTGGTCTAATCAGGACGGGATTAGCAGTCAAAGTGGAGCACAAATCATCCGACCCTGTTCTTACTAATTCATCAAACTGTGGGCCGTATTCGTTCCTTTGACAGGTAAAGGGTTGTGAGTGATTTGGAGTGTCTGTGGATCTCATGCCCAAAGGAAATGTGCCTTGAGGTCGTGATAGACGTCGAGCCGTACTGTGAAAGTGAATCAGTTTGTGCAAACGTTTCTACACTTTCTCTTGCATACATGGCTGGCGGAAGAAAGTACACTGAGATCAGTCCCGAAACATGTAGACGTATTATTGAAGCATTCGAAAGGGGTGATGACTGGCGCACGACTGTTTCAATGAATGGAGTAAAGAGTAATGCCGCCTACAAGAAGGCTTCATGTGGATTGCATCAGTTAAGAAGCTCAGTCTTGCAAAGAAAATGGAAGTGAGATTCTAACGGAATCAGCGGTCAGTGTGTTGTTGGAATGGATTTTCGTGAACCCAAAGATTACATTGCGATTTTTGAGACTGCGCGTCAATGCTGAATTTGAGAAGCATTCAGCAACCACAACGACCAGTCGCGACTTGGACGGCTAGTGCATAACTACCAAATGATAATCTGGAATTACGGCTACTGTTTCCTCATAGACTAATGGAGTGTTATATCAATTCAAAGAATACTCGCTGGATTGATTAGAGGAACTTCAACTTGTTCTGTAAGAGACCAACAGGATGTTCATTAAAAGAAACAAGTGCATCTACAGGTATTCCACATTATGAGTGACTCACCGAAGTGACTGGAACACAAGCTGACTTAGAATTTAAGCCAACAGCGTCAGTTACCGGAGCTTATGACTTACCTAGTGAACCTCCAATAACCGCTTAACATTCACTGTCTCTAAATGTAAAATTACGCTTATCTCGCATCAAGACTGCATCGATTATTATCTGAGCGGTTACATGAGAAAGAGACATGGATATATTTGTTAGGTTTGTGCATAAATTGTGATTTTATGTAGGGTTGGGAAACGATTTCATCAAAACAACCTAATCAGGTTATCGGTGACGGCTGACGAAGTATTCCATCAACAAAACACTGGCATGCATTTTGAACCAACCAGGAGGTGGCGTGAAGGTGCGTGTGGGTATCGTGCTGGCCTGATGAACTAATCAGAGTGCAACAGCTATGAAATTGGCCCTACTTGGCCATTCAATCGCGAAGTAGCCTAAACAACCGGACATTGGTCCAAATTGTAAATGACCATATTTGGCAACTACTCTATGCTATACATTTACATGCATTTCACTAATTTGTCGAACTTAAAGTAGGCATTATAGTGTGTTTTCTCCACAGTCGTATTCTTCTTGACTTCGCGCTAGCAGATTGGGTGAAGCCGCACAGCAGGGTCCGTGTAAAACACTCCAGTCGGAATAGAAAGTTTGGCAGAGCAAAGGTGCGTTACATCAGAAAGTAAGCAAATTTGACCTTTTGAGAAGAATCAGTGGACGTCTCCAGCCTGAAGGATTTTTCAAAATGTACGATCCCATTGTATATCCTCACAGGAAAGAAAACACAGGCTTATTGCATGTATTTTGGAAAAACATGGCTCCTATTACGAGTGGTCAGAGACGTAGTGATAAGAGGGATATTATACATATATGCATTTTTTTGTGTTCACTTGCTGTTTCGTGTCATACATTTCATATAAAAAGATAGACATATTAGTATCTAAATGAAAAGTACGGTGCGAAACAGCAAATGAATGTGGAAAGTGTTAGGAAACCAAAAAAGCGAGATTTCACCTCATAATAACATATCAAAAAAAGAAGCATTGAAATACACATTTTCAATGGTAGACTGCTACCGAGTGCAATTAATGTTCCTACTCGTTGATTCGCGACCTTTTTCTATGGATGCAATAGACACATTAGTCCATGCAACCCGGAACTGTTTGGGCAATCCATCCAAAAATTTGGTATTGAGACACCTAGTGACAACTATCCGATCAATTGTATGTATGCTGTACTGAGAATGGATCCAAATAATGTAGTGATTATGGTGACCTCAAAGGTCACATAATTGCAAACACACATGAGCACAACTATTCTTTCTGTAAAACAAAAATCAAGATCCACTGATTAACCCATTTTGTATCCATCGTTGAATGGTTCAATCAAAATACTTCACAGCCAACATGTTAGGAGACGCATTTCCTGACGAAACAGTCAGGACGCATCAAGCTATAGCGATCGATCGACTTAGTTTCGGTTTGTATGGTAATGGAAGACGGTGTGGTTCCACTCAGCCAGTCAGATTGCAGGTATGCGGCGGAACGCCTGTGCGCTATCTGGAGTCGCGTTGCTTTCTGATGTCCCATGTAAAGTGATTTGCTCCGACTCCCTGACTGCCAGATATGACTCTTTCGTTTGGTTCGCTTTGTGTCTGTCGACCACCTGTGGTAATCATTTTGTCCTATACATTCAGAGCTTCTGTGGCCTAATTTTGTCTCGCTCTTCCAATAAACGGTGTTGCCGCGTCTCTTCTCATTTCTCGATCTTGGGTCAAGCGACTGAGCATGTAACCAAGGCGTCGATCCAATACAACAGCATGACACTCTAGACATACTGAGCAATACGACAAGACAAGAGTCCACTCTATGGTATACCCCAAGTCAATAGATTATTTAGGACGTCTTCATTTTTCCTAAATCAACAAGTGTTAGTAAACGATTGAAACTATCTAGTCGCTTTAATCACGAATGTTCCTATGCTGATGAAATTCGCCTGTAATCTTTTTTTCACGTACAGACTTCATAAAACAAGATCATGACACAGTATCTGTGAGCCAGAAAACTAAAAAAATATGATTAAAACAGTTCGGTAGTTTGGAAGAACATTCGCATTTTATTTGTGAGCCAGTTCAAATATTGGGATTATCACAGTCGGTATGTTTATGTGAGCAAAAGAAGACATACAGAAACAAATAAATGAACAATTTCAACCCTAACTGTAGGATAATCCCACGAAAGGTAAGCTAAATTCCACAGCAAAAGTTCCATGAAGTTGGACACCTAATTATCATCCTATAAGTCGTTTGTGTTACATAAGCTGGAATAAAGTCATAAATGTTGACATATATGACCTAAACATATTCATATGAAAAACACCTGATTTCTAAAACTTATTGAAAGTTATTTTTATTCTGTATGACATCGTGCTTTCGCCCACACATGGTACATTTGTGAATTATACATGTGCATACGCAAAGAACCGTTTGATCCCCCATACCCCCCTCTCGAGAAAAGATATGTTGAACATAAACGCCCTTACTAATTATTCCGATGTGAGAACGTAGAGACTGAGTCGACTGAGGAAACAATAACTATTGGCTTTCAAACAGAATGTTAGTGGTTGAATATCCCGCTCACAACTAACAAACACAACTCAGTTCTTCGGACGCTATTTGCACTCTCGCAACTCACAGGGTTGGAGGGTGAGAAGACGACTAATCGAGCTCAGTGACGTAAATGTCGTCGTTGTGTGGCTGAGTTGTCTGTAAATTAGGTGCACTTAATAAAGTGCAGCAGTAAGAGCCACAAGGATAGTACCTTCAATTATAAATCAGCTCTTTGTTTGCAAGATGTAAGCGAATTGATCTTAAGTGGTTGAATATAGACGCGATACCTTCTAGTAGGTTAGTCCACTCCTTTTCTTTCTACTTCCTGTCTAGGGTATGCTTTTCCCTTCATAACAGTTAGGCGTCAATGAGAACCACCGATGTATCGGTGTTTTCGCCGACGATGACGATGATGAATTTATGCGGACGCAACGAGCATGATCAAGATGAGAGAGCCATACTCATCAAGTGCTGAATTCTAAACAGCTGTGCTGTCTGCTTACTATTACCACCGGTACATAAACGAATGATACCACTGTACTGGCAACATGGATTGTCACACTATAACTCATGATTAACTCCTTTCTTTGAGTGTGTAAATAGTTGCATCAAAAGCTAGTACAAACTGGACGGTGTGCAATGAGACTACATGATAATGTTGTATCCACGTAGAAAAACTATTTAACTGTACTATTTAACTGTATACGATTGCTCGACGGCAGGGATGGAAAAGCTTTCATCCATGTAAGTTGTCTTTGTTGTGACGATGACCTACGGTTGCTAACCGTAGGGTCAAACAAGAGTCACAGTGTGGGCCTTATACCGTGCAACACTTCAAGTTCAGTTTCACAAATGATTCCGTTGCCTTTCAGGTCACAGAATAGTGTGGGTTTCGAGAGAATGTACATATGAAACACGTTCAAAGCTTTTTAGTTCATCCGTGCAGCAAACTGCATCTACAGAGAACGCGTTAATAATGCGTACCTGCCGGAATTCGAGAGATTGTGAGTAGAAGAATTTTAGTGAGCAACTCACGATGTTTGGTTTTGCATGGTGTTGCGAATGCATGTAATTCCACCAATGGCAAGACGATCCTTTACTCAGTCCCATAGTTATCTCATGGAAAAAATGGTTCCACCAGGTAGTCTTGAATACAGACAGATGTCCGAAATCGTGCTGAAGCCAACTCGCCTGACTCTAAATGAAAGTGACAGGGAAAAAAAACATAAATTGGACGAACATAATCAAAGAGTTAAGCAGTCAAATAATAATTTACGTTTCAATACAATTATGTTCACCGAAACAGCACGGTACCGCTCTATTCGTTCAGTCAGTGATCTCCACAGTACCCCGTGGGTCCAGATATCTTTATGTAAAATCTTGCACACAAACATCATATCATAACCATAGACAGCAACCGATCAGTGGTTCTTGCTGATGCTTAAATGTCATACTACCATGAAAACAGCAAGCCCTAGCTTAGAAAATAAGAGAAGGAACCCAACTACTAAAAATGACCGAATCTATATTCCAACACTTAACAGCAAGGCTCTTTCGAATTTATACATAAAAGTGACTTAGAACAGTACCGGACGGTACTAAATCGACGAGAATCCAAGCACTAAAATTCTGGGGTCTACAGAAAGTCCGTAGTCAAGGGTTTCAATTGAGACCTATTTTGTCAGATTAATTCAATCTGTCACAAATTTGTCAAATGGCAAGTTCATTGTTTGCAATCTATTCAAAACAGTCTAATTAGACATTTGACAGAAAACAGTTTTCATTTTGTTGAAGTGAACAGAAATAGTTATGTTCATGATGAATGTATAGTGTCATTGTGAAATAACCTAACCCACAAAATCACACAAGTGACCTAATCAGTGCACATGCATACGCTATCAATCTCTCCAAAGGACCTAAGAGGTTTACTGTCGGATTATAGAATAAATGTTCACTTTCTTTTTGGTGGTCGCATTTTTTAACAATAGAAAAAGCTGTAAAATGTGATCCACTGAGCTCCTTATTCACAAACAGGTGGTATCAAATTCATTAAAAAGAAGTGTTCCACAAACATCAGATGAAGAACTGTCTCTGCGTACATCAAACTAAATGCTAAGTGGAAAAGTTGCTTAAACTGTCTTAAACTCTGTTCATCTATGCACTTCTAACACAATGGATGTACAAACAGACAGCCGACTGGCCTTCTCGGATGACTTGAAAACTTGTACAGGTAATGGCACAAGAGGCTGAGCGGTTTAGCATAAGCATACCTGGTCGATATATCGACATTTTAGCAACATTCCTCCTACCTAATTAAAAAGAAGTACTGTCATAACGCTGTTGAATTGTGTGTGTGGTGTAGCTGATACAACGAAGAACTACAATGAGTTGGGAGTACTTTGGTGGCTGACAACTGCTCACCGAGATTTACCAGGAACGAAATCACACAGAAGGACGAGAGTGGAGCACCAAAACGCACCTTTTTCCACACAGCACAAGGGTGACGATACCTTCCCCATAACAAAACGTCGCGAACCCTTACTCCGTGCCAGCACCGGTCGCTGTTTGGTCGACCAGACAAATACCTACCCCCAATCAAGAATCAAGCGCCTTATAAATCTAAACAGAACAGGATGCATGGGCCGCATAGAGAAAGATATTCAACAATCACGGTGGATGAACAATTGCCAAAATGAGTACTAAACATAAATGATCGTAACCATCCTCGATCACGAAGCAGATGCTAGACAATGACTACATAAAATCCGGTTGGAATCGTTTCGTGTGATCAAGGAGTTCAAGTGTTTACTGCGCTTCACTGAGACCGTGTCGAGCAGGGGAAAAAACAAGGGCGCTGTTGTGCGTTCAGAAGGGGTTTGTGATCGACTTGTGCTTGTCGAGTTGGACAATAATGTCAGACCTGTCTACTACTTCACGTGTGGTAGCTTATTTATTTATTACCCTGAGCCATTTTAATGTATAAAAGACCGTATGTACCTTCATACAGTCCGGATTAGGGCGGCTACACTTTGTAAACAAACAACCGAAACGTAACTGAAGGTGATATGGCACGTGTAAGATGGATTCCATGAAATTTCTACCCTTCGATTTACTGGCCGTTTTAATTTCACAGACAGCCGGGTCGATAAGCAGCAGCAATCATTTCATTACACGTGATTAGCCGATGTCTACTTTAAAGTTTTTAGCCACGGGCACTATCAGTCACAAGTGCCCCAGCTGAGGGAGACGAATTTGTCATGCGGAGATCAATCACCCACACGTAAATGTTGTTATACATCCATTTGGAAATCAGTTCACTTCGACGGCAGCACACAGTGCTCAGTGTGGTAGACGACCACAGTAAGCACTATCAACCCATGACCCAAACCATCCCAGTTTGCATATCAGTAAAAAACAGCAAACGGTTGAATCAAAACGGCATTCACTATTAAATAGCCCGTTCTTAACCTACAAGTTACCATCTGATGTGTATCGTCGAAAGTAGACATTGATAGTCAAGGCGGAATACGATTACTTAAAAAGATGAGAAAGCCTTGTTTAAAAATCAGAATCTTTTTTTTTATCCCGTTTCAGCATAGTTTCCAACAAATTTGTTGCATTTTTAAAGTGAGCATCAAACGAAACTTCAGAATCGTCTTCTCCAGCTTGTCCAGTGTGGATTAATGGGCGTGTAAAACTCATTCTTCCTCCACAAATCGTTCTTTATGTAAAAGGAACAATAAAGAAATCGTAAACCGTGAGGACAGGTGAGTAAAAAAAAGTGCTGGACCAAATCGATTCCAGAATCGCTTGGAATGAGACCTATAACGAACCTAAGAAAAACTAACAGTAGACACAATTCGGTGTGCGGTACGAACGTCACATTCTGATCTTCCGCAGAGTCTATTAAGATGGTAATTTCTGTTCAAAAAAAAACATGGCCAATACTTTTCCGGAAAACTTGTGATTTTCAAACTTCTCCAGGAGTGGCGCTTAAACTTTGACTATTTCAAGCTTCGTAACTTCAGGAGAGGGTCGTAAATGTGTACTGAAGCCTAATTGCCAGTGATTAATCGAAGGAACTTGATGGATATATCTTCCTTTAGAGGAAATTTTAGGACGAAATTCACACAGTAGCGTTTGATATTGGTGGATAAATCGCGAGAAGCCCCTTGAACGGATTCTTTTCCAGTACAGAAATGTATGACTTATTCAAGAAAGTGTGCATTCAAGTACAACAGCTTCAAAAACTGGCAGTAAATGATTTCCAGATTGTCTACCATTGCTGCTTCGAAAGCGCTCACGTTTTGCTCCAGAGTGACAGCACGAGGAGTCCGTAATGTCGACATTTTTAAGCATATTTTGAAAACCACTGAGACACAACAGTACCACCAGAAGCATGCTGACCCATATCACTACAGGCACTCAAACCTCTAGTAAAGCGGTACAATATAATCTAGTGTAAAGCAACGACTAAACAGAATGGACGTGAGAGCTGCTTACGAATGATCAGAATTGTGTTTGCCCTCTTTATTAAATAGAAGAGAAATGATTATTTTCAAACATTGTTGAAATAACGGAAAAAGAAAAATTCGATGGTAAAGAAAAAAAACGCATTGACAGAGCTTCAGAGAAGAGAAGAAGAGCCAAAAACTTGCGGAAACAGAATCGCCATCGATTGCAACACACCGTTGTGTCAAAAGGCGTTTCCAACCAGCGATGCGGACGAGCGTAAATTGTCCCAACCAGATAGGTGGAACCTACCAGTCTTGATTAGCAGGTTGGTCAAAACAGTTATTGCTCATGACCACGTCACCGTCCGACAGTCTTCCCAGTATTAACAGCCACACTAAAAGGTGCGCAATGAAGCACTCCGTCAGTAAACGGGGAGTGTGACCCAACCAGCACAGCTTATGCATTTTCACTGCCTCAGGGGGATCAGTCGATGTCTGTACATAATTTTTGCCGAATCAACAGAAATCGCCTTTTGCCGTATCTGTATAATGTCCCTCTGGAACAGGCCTATTCGCAAGAGGTTCACATGACTGTTGTGATTTTTGTTCAGTGCTTGTTTGGGTCATTGCGCCATTGTGAACCAAACATTTAAACCATCAGTGCTATCTGACAGGCTTTTTGTATGCTCTCGTCATTCAATTTCTAACAGAATACTTTGTTTGCTAGCCTGTGATCTCTCACAAAACAATAAGACAAAAGAGGCAAGAACGGCATGGTCTGAGTCAAGGCAGTCACTCCAACAGAAGCGAAAGTGTCTAACAAAGTGACGACGATGTGATCAATTTGCACCCAAGGTTGAGTTGCACAGGGTGATCCCCACGTGACACATTGTCGTCGCTTGTATTGAAATGGACAACTTTATATACAGGGTCCATGTGACTCATTTAATTACAACGGCCGATTGCCGTTGTCAGTACGTCGCACTAGGAAACAGCACGGCATCTAATCGATTCTTCTATGGAATAAGATGGTCTGATACTTTCGACAAACGCCAATGAAAAACATAAATAATAACTGTAAATCTAGGCCGTTTCGCAGTACTAAACGAGCAGCCCTACCGGCTGGGCCTAGAAGAGTGAACAGAGGATATACAACCGTTGACCCTTCCCTCATTGCGCTCACCAGCCTGAATCGTATACCACCACTTCCCATTTTTGGTCGGGCCATGTGTTAACGGTGCCAGTCAATCGTCTTCCACATTATACATTCGGTGCCGACACTATAGGCAAGGCAAGCATGATACGACGTAGCAATGATGAATAGGTTAGTCACAGTCGGTCGAGCTTCGCCTCCGGAGCTTCGCGCGTGATACACAGTCCGGGGTTGGAGACATTACAGTAGATAACAGCTAATCGGGGTCAGCGATGTGGGTACCAGAATTGATCTATTGAGCTTTCTATGAAATAAATGGAATTAATGAGGCGGAGCAGTGAAAATCATGAAGAAGCTCCCGCGCGCTGCTAGTGTTTGCAATTCGGTTGACTACTTGTAGTGTAGGTGTCGTGATACTGAACGTTTCGGCCTAGAAACAGTTTTCGGATATTAAGCCTAACTCCTTCATTTGGGTTGGTCCTTAAACTAGAGCCTGGTGTTTCTTCTTTTCACAGAATTATGTGAGTCAAGTATCAGTACAATCTTCGATGCACTGATTTCGATGAGGGGTGATGGTGAGACAAGGTGATGACAATGACGACGAGGATGACAGTGGAGAGGGAGAAAGAAAAGATGAGTGTGTGAAAGTTCATGCTCCCAATAGTTCAACCCCCGTCATAGGAGAATTGTTTGATGTTTCTTAGATAACTTGATGTAAAACTAAGGATAAAATGTAAAGTAAAGCACTGCCTTAACACAGGTAACGATAACCACATCAGTAAAGCACGTACAAGATGTAGGGCTCCGGTATATAGTGACATACACCGGAAAGGGTAAGAGGCCAACGAGTGGGCAGTCTATGCACTCTGTTTAAAACTGTGCACACGGAATCAGCTTTTGCAAATCGCAGTAATGTAAGACTTGTTGAGAGAAATGTACAAAATGGAAACCAACGAAATTTATGTAAAATTTTCTTTGGAACCACAAGCACAATTTGACAGAAAATGAACAAACCGCTGGACGTATCAGCGCAAAATACTTGCTCACAGCGACGAAGAACGAACAATCGAAATATGAAGCCGATGAATTTCCGAGCATAAGACACCGAGATACACCGAAAGTCGATTGGGCATAACGGGGTATTCAACCGAAATATGTCAAGCCTCATTTTACGGAGAACGAAGCAATATGAACTCCAGACACATATTTACATGTAAGGTCTGTTTTATTTAGGTACAGACGAGAACTTTCCGAAACAAACCTGTCTGATTAACGCTTGTTTTGCATACTCCGACAGTTGGACAGTAAATCGGTGTAAACAATTTATGAACTGAATTCATCTGTTAGTGAATACAACCTTGAAGGGTCAAACATCATCATACCATATGCATACTGTCTGGCCAATACAGATAAGCAGAACCGTTACCGGAGTCCTGCCTACGCTTACTGCCTCCAGGGTTACGACTTACAGATTCATCACACTACCATCAACAATCTGACGAGTGAGATCAAATTTTGTTAACAGACACTTAAAGCCTAATTACTACTGTACACTCACAAAATGCGGTGAACAAAACGTCGGAACCATATCCACTAAGCCATGATTTCACCGACCAATAACAATAATTCTAACGAGCCTTACACCTAGTCTAGAAAGCCACTGAATACTCACTTGTGCAATGGTATAGAGCAGAATTGAAATCATTACGGAAATCCAGCCACAACCGAAATATCGAATATTTAGATAGGCCAGTATCTCGAACATGAACATATGAGCCAACATTCCAGTGAAGAATATAGTGCTTGTCTTGAAAAATCCCTGTCAAAATAAACGGAAGCAAGTCAGTTAGAAATCGAGTAACAATGTCACCCGGTGAAAATTTGTCCATAAAACGTTTCGTAAACAATATGTCTGACAACCTTCTAAAAAACAAACAGCTGCGATGGACATTATACACATTTACATTAGACAACACGCAATACAACACTGAAAAAACGTCTTACTGTGCTACATAAATAGTGAATGGCTTCATTGAACAGTTAACTTACACGGTAAACTTACAGGCAAAAAGAACACTGAGAAGTACGAATTGTTTTGGTCGAATACGGGTTGACAATTTTATGCGGATGCAGAGCTGAAAATTCGTGCGAGCTACTCAGTCAGAAAGGTGACAGTGAACACTACTGGAAGATGGTTTGAAATAGGGAAAGTTATAAGATCTTCGACTTGAGATATAAACATCGAATGTACGCGGGCTTATACCAGCTTTAATGTGTGCGATGATGATAATCTATTAAACGCTAGACGGCGTCCGTCATTCGACCTCATTGAGCAGACTGATCAGATCACTGTGGGTCAGGTTTAATCAATTCAATGGATAATGTTTTAGATCGCCAAGATAGAAATGTACCCTATAAACTAACCATCCGACCAAGTTTTTCAGCACATTCCAACTGTTACCACAGTGTTATTGTTTATAATTAATTTATATGATAAATACCCTCTAAGGCAGTCAACAAGCTTGGAAGCCAGTAATTCTTAAGGTCATGACTCATCGTAACGCACTCAACGCTTTACTGCAAACTGACCTTTAGCAACGCGCACGACATATGGCCCTGAGTGCAATTCAATTTGCAGCAGAATCAGTTCGAGCAGTCGCAGATGAAGTTGGCTGAGACGCCGACGCAAAAGCTCAAACATCATGATGCTAATTCTGGCGCTGGCTAGCAACCACGCAAATTTATGGACTCTAATGAAAGTTCGATGATTGATTTTCATTTTGGTCAGACCTTGGGTGTGCATTTCGAACCATAGTTTCGAAAATACGGGGACATCCTTCGCATCGAATTAGCAAACCTGGGTGACGCTCAACGAGTTAGATAGCTGACGCACAAACTTGGACCAACAGAACACGAACGATATGCCGACTTCCTGTTGCCCAAAAGTCCTCGTGGTTTCATTTTCCAGGAAACTGTCAAATGTCTTGGGCAGATATTTGGTGAGCAGTCATCACTGTACAATATCCGACACCAGTGTTTCAAGCTTGTCAAGAAGGGAGCCGATAACTTTCTACATATGTCAGAATCGTCAATCGCGAATACGAACAACTGAAGCTGCGCCCAATGACGGAAAGTCAGTTCAAATGCTTGATCTACGTCCGTGGTCTCCATTCCTCCACTGATACTGATACACGGACCCGCATCCTGAACAAGATATAACTGAATTCTGACACGAATCTGTAGGCGATCACCGCTGAGTATCTAAGGTTGCCCAACCATCAGCATGAAACTAGCATGAGTGAACATTCCCAAAAGAGATCATCGATAAATGTAATGAAGGTGATGTGGACAGGAAGATCCAGTTCCTCAGAACCGCCCAAGTTTAGGCGATCATCTTCAAGGCCTCTTACTCCTTGTAGGTAATTTGGTGACTGGTACTTTGTACGACTCTGTTCGTTCAATAACCACAAATTACAGAATTGAAACAAACGGGGATAAAAAGATCATTGCAACACAGTCCACTCATGGAAGCTCACTTATCAATCGAAGTTCCAAAATCGTCCAACCCGGAAACGTAACTTTGAATACAATCTCCGCCACATCTGAAGTCGATTTTTAGAAACGACGGGAATACATCACAGTGTTCATCAACGAGTTTTCACTTCGGCTTCAATTGGACACTGGTTCCATCATTATTATTACCTTGAATCACACGAGAAGATATATTGGGAAGCCACCAGTCTGTGAAACTTCCCACACAGCACTGAATGAACCTGGCTGTATCACGAAACTCAGAGATGAAATAAAACGTTATTTTTCTCTCGACAGCGTACAAATCAAAGAGATATACTACCTCACGAATCATTCAGATCTCGATCTATAAGGCCTGAATAGATCAGCTGCAACTCCTATCTGTTCCGCTGAACACAGTGTGCGACAACATCAACGCTACTGACCACTGACCATCGATACTCGAACAGGTTGGTGCAAAACATCCATCTTCTGCGTCACAAACACGTCGCTGTGTTCCAAGATGGCCTATGGAACTGCAAGAAGATGAAGGCCAGTGTGTCCATGAGGACGGACTACAGGCCCATTTTCCGCCCACAGCGCCCAGTTCCGTATGCTGCACTACTCATTGTGGTCAGGGTGTTAGGTCGATTACATGAGTCGAAAGTGTTCCAATCGGTTAACTATCCCACGAGGGCCGTGCCTATTATGGTGATCAAGAAAACAAACGGCACTGTCCGCATTTGTGCCGAATTCTCTATGGGCCTCAACGACCCCCTGAAACCCATCAGTATCTGTTAACTCTCCTGGAAGATCTGCTGGCAAAACTAAATTGTAGCATGTATTGCCGAACTGGATCTCCTCGGTGTCTATCTGCAAGTGGAGGTTCCCGAGGATTACAAGGAAATTTTGACAGTCAACATCTATCGAGGACTGTTTCAGTACAACCAGCTGCTATTTAGCATAAAGACTGCTCCGGCCATCTTCCAGTACATTATGGACACGATGTTCATCGGCATACAAGGGACAGCAACAAAACTTGATGATATCATCGTGATGAAGTCGGACGCTGACTGACTCATGACCAGTCTGGATGAAATCCTCGGTCGCATCCAGGATCATGGATTTCGTATCCGCGAAGACAAATGCACATTTTTCGTGCACTCCATCAAGTACCTGGGATTCATCATTGATGAGAACGGCCACCTCGCAGACCCCAGTAATACACAGGCTACCAAGATGCTGCCTCCAAAGGACTTTTCCTAATTCCGCCCATTTCTGAGTTCTATGAGTAAATACAGTGTGTTCTTACCGGTCATGCATCGAGTGCAAACACCCCTAAACAAACTATTGGCAAAGGAACAACCCTGGTCTTGATCACCAGAACGCAAACGGGCTTTCAAGGAAATCAAGCCAATGCCCCGGTAGGATATGCTGCTGACGCACTATAACCCGAAGCTGGGTATAGTTGCCGCAGCCGACGCATCAAAACATGGGATCGGTGCAGTGATTTTCCGCATATATCCAGACGGATCACCGAAAGTGATCGTGCTTGCAGCCCGATCCTTGACCCCGACCAAAAGAAACTATGACCAGATTGAGAAGGAAGCTCTTGCAATTACGTTTTTCACTAAGAAATTTCATAAAATGCTCTTCGGACGTTGCTTTACGCTGCAATGGATCTTAAATCCTTACTCGCTCTATTTGGCTCGAAAAAGGCCACCCCGTATACACAGCGAACCGACTACGATGCTGAGCATCGGGCAAGCCGACGCGTTATCACGTCTCATCAGATCACAGTCCCGCAAACTCAAGAATGCCGTCGTACCAAGCATCTGCGTCGAACTGGAAGTCAACTTCGTTTTTTAGAAGCTACTCGCGCTCTTCCGGTAACTTCTACAATGGTTCAAGAAACGAACAAATGAGGCCACATGCTCCAAGGAGTTATGGAAAATAATCTCAAGCAGTGGCCTAAGATTGGCCTCCACAGTAAGCTTCAGCGGACAACTTCATGCCGGATAACCAGGAACCAATCGAATGAAGGCTCGCACGCAGCCACGTCTACTGACCGAAAACGGACGATGTTTTGGAGAATCTGGCATGCACGTTCAAAGTGTGTTGGCCTCAAAATCGTCTTGAAAAAACACTATTGAAACCTTGGCGGTTTCATGACCACGAATACACGGTGATTTTAAGGGACCATTGGATGGACAAAATTCCTGATTATGGTGGACGTCTACAGCAGGTGGCCTGGAGTTATCATGCTGCGCAACACTTCTCGGAAACGACAACCCAGTAGCTACGCCAATTATTTAACCAATTTGGATGCCCGGAAATTATGATGACAGATTACGGCACGCAGCTTATTTTCCGACAATTTGCCGGTTTTTATCAAAGAAATGGAATCAATCATGCCAAATCGTCACCGTTTGATCCTCCGTCAAACCGTCAGACGAAACGATTTGTGGATATCTTCAAGTGGGCGCTACAAAAATCCAAAGAGAAGAAAACAACATCCGATTTTCTGAAAACCTTCCTGTCATATTACAGAGCAACTCCGAATCGCCAATCCCGAAATGCAATCCCCTGCGGTAGCGATGTCAAGTCGAAAGTTCCGAATGCCTTTCGACACCATTCGACCCAGTCAAACATCAACGTTTTTCAGGAAGGAATAAATGGAGGGATAATTCCGAAATCAACAAGGCGCAAAATCACGAACATTTCATCCCAGGGAACCTGTACTCATCCTTGACTACCGCAACAACCAAGTTAAATGGATTTTCCGACAGGTTGACAAACAGAGCGGAAACGTGGTCTATGAAGTGAAAGTTAGCAACCATGTCTGGGTACGCCACGTAAACCTACTGAAGTCAACTAGCTGTCCATTCTGGTGGACACAGATAGTCTTCAGAAGGGTTCTAGAAGTCCGAAACCGACAAAGGTAGTCGAATCCCAATTACTTCAATTTCTGCTGAGACGTTGGATAGATCAGATGAGAACACCGATTAACCCCTTTCAAATCACTTCCAAACTTTGGACATACCAACACCTTCCGTAAAACGGAGGTGTTAGGGTCGGCAAATCCTAACCGTAGATTTCAAATCTGACATCAGAGCTGCGATACAATGCTCCAAAAGTTCGACAACTGCCCAAACATACTGGTTGGACGTTGACCGACCAATCAGATCGTCCTGAGCGTTTTCAGAAGCGTTTCCATTTTTCTCTCAAGGTCGATTTTTGCTTACAAATGAAACACCGCTGGACAGTCAATTTGCACGAAGCTGATAAATTCGTTTTCTTTTGCGTTTTCCTTCGAAGGCTGGAGATTCGAGCGTTCTGACAGTGTGACGTTCGTTGTGAAAAATTACGTTATCGTTACAATTTTTGCGGCTACAACACAATTCCTGATGAGAACATAGCTTTTCACTGTATTCTGTGGTGAGTTGCCACCGTTTCCATGAATCATTTCTCGTTCAATCAATACCAACGAGGGTTCCCCGCTGACTGAATCGAATGAAGCCACCGAGCATGATTGATCAGTTCGTTTAGACGTTTCAGTTGAGTGTACAGATGTATACTTTTATGGCGCTTCTAAATGACAAGCTCATCCCATAGCTGTTACAAAAGCACAACACTCGAATTTACAAATAATAACCATAAAGTACACTGTGGTTGACGCAAATCTGATTCTATGAGTCAGTTTCAAGTGGAATCTTGATTGTATGAGCATGGGAACTAACAAGAGTTTGATTTCGAGCCTATTAACTTTCAAACCACTCAGCAAAGTTCACACTGGCTCGCTGTTTACAAATAGAGCTACAGAGGCTACATATGCAACCCGAGTTTTGTTGGCAATATTCGGAGAAAATCCAGCTCAATAACAAATTGCTAGAAGAATATAACAAGGCAAACTCTAATAAAAGCGTCTTTCCTCAGCGAAGCATGATTATAAAAGTCCAAGTGGGAGGCTGTACTTAGAAGTAAACAGGAAACTGATCGGCTGGTTCTGTAAATTCGAAGACCCTAGTCTGATTGCGGTCATAAACACGGAAATTTTGACCAAAACTAACATGACCCTTCCTACGAATTCTTTTCGATATCGTCGTACAACTTGAGCCCCATCCACAAGTGATTGTGCTCGAGAGTCAGGATGATTCGATCATGCTTAATGTAAAGTCGACAAAGTGGTAATTGACATGTGTGAGGAATCCAGTTCAATTCTCCAAGCAGGAGAAGCAGATGTTCATCGATGACAAGTTCTAACAAAAACGAAAACCAAGTTTAGTGCCTTCGTTTGATGTGGACTAGCCAACAAACTTAGCCAAACACGCAAGTTGCAATGAAATGTGAACAGTGCTCAACTTACAATACGAACATGTTCAACACTTTTAGCCAACATTAACAAGGGTGAAAGTGGTGAACAGAATGTCACTGGTCAATGTCTAGCCGCCACAAACCGAAAAAAACATGAAATGGCAGCGCACATGACTAACCAGTAACAAAGATGATGATCAAAGCAAAATTACGGTGGGTTAAAATACTATGTAACCGAGGCCAGATGACGTGACCCTTGACCACAATGGCTGTAAGGCTCACACATGGAGCTGGTATGAACACAGAATCAGAGTTCAACTATATTATGAGCTGTGGAAATCGACTGAAGTAACCAGTCTACAGCAGCGCACCATCGCCTGATGTCAATTGTTGGTCTACGACCACAAAAGCAAATTGCAGTTGGAATACATTTGGAACGAACTACTGATCTGCGATCATCCCACAGGTATACCGTCTACTTGCTTAACCGTACAACCATTCCATAAACGCCTCAATCAAGAAGGAACTCCACACGTCTTGGTGACGGAAAACGTAACTCTTCCTGCTCCGTGAAAATGGTAGAACGCCTAGACAGGGCCAAGTGCCGTCATTTGTGAACGATGCTTCGAACTTTGTGCTTAAACAGTGCTGTATAAAATTAGGTGAAAACTCCAAAAGGTGCCATGAGTTGTGCTCAGCGCAAGGCGTTTACTGAGTAGGATGCATTTCTTCATACGAGGGAGAGTCAAAAAGTAATGCCAATGTTTTTAATTCTGGTGAAGTTTTTCATAAAATTACCTTAATTTTTTCCTCGTTATAAATGATTATATCATTTACGTTATGTAATAGTTTGCTTCTTACTTTTCATGTTTTTAGACTCACAAGAATTCAAAATGGCTGCTCCCGTAGAGTTGCGTCAAAAACAGAGAACAGTGATTGAATTCCTTGTTGCTGAGGGGGAAACCCTCAAAAACATTCACAGATGATTAACAAATGTGTTTGAGGACAATACTGTAGATTATAGCAATGTATGCAGGTGGGTTCGTCGTTTGAAGGATTTGCCAATCCGCAAAGTCCTCCATCTGCAAGACAATGCTCGACCACACACATGCATCAAGACAAGGGAGACAATCGCCTCATTCGGATGGACAACTCTATGGCATCCTCCATACTCACCAGATTTAGCGCCTTCAGACTATCACCTCTTCGGCCCCATGTAAGAGGGTTTGAGAGGCAAACATTATTCCAGTGACGAGGAAGTGAAAACCACAGTGAAGAAGTGGCTCAATGAACAGACAACAAAAGTTTACGAGGCAGGGATACACGCGCTCATTCAAAGGTGGAACGTTGCTATTGAGCGTAACGGTGACTATGTTGAGAAGTAGGGATGTGACCCACAGAGGACCAGCTTTATCTTGTATAATACATGTTCCTGTGTTGGTAATTATACCTGTCCGAAATAAAATGACATTACTTTTTCACTCCCCCTCGTAACTTCTTGTTTTATCAAAGGAAAGCAGTTCATTGTGTCAGGGAGGAAGGCCCAGCAAAGTTAATTAAATCCAAACGCTTGACAGCACCTCTTCAATGTGTAGATTTAATAGACGTGAACTATCTTCGTAGAAACGATCGACCACTGACAAACGAAAATACAGAGCATTCACAGAGCATAGCTATTCGACCTGTCCACTACCGCTGCAATAAACAGTCACGTTATTGTACGTCCCATTATCCTTCAGGTCCTTTGTTCAACACTTACCACAGTAAGTTCGGGGGCTCCTTTCTTACAAATTGTGTAGGGGGTTTGAGTTCTAATTCTGAGTACTGCATACGTGTAATAAAAGACCGGTGATATTTATCCATCGCCATGCGTAGAGGTTAACAAGTTGCGTTTTTTATTAAGTAAAATTTAAGGAGGGATCAACGGCGCGTTCCAAACAGAAGTGGCGCATGAGTACAGTCCACCATGCTGGATATAGCCATGGAAGGCAATAGTTCTCCTTCAACTATGGTATTAGGTTTCAGTGTTGATATCAAGATAATTTGATTAACAATGTCCACCACATCTACCTCTCCCACTACAATCGGGCACGGAGCAATATCAAAATCCAGACTGAGCACTTTTTCGAACGAGAACGTCGAATGTGGTTCACAGTTCTTCGTTTCCGTATCGTCTTGGACAGAATGCTCCAGGAAACCTATCAGGGGAAGACAAGCACGTTTGCAATAACCGGATACTATTAGAGAACCCTCACCCTCCTACACTACCACAGAAAAGTTGAATGTACTCAAGGGTACTGGTCAAAATCTCGCGGATAACCTTCACATCAACTCACAGGAAGCAACGAAGCAGCTCTGTTGTATGAAATGACAACAATTTTGTTTATGTCTTGACCTAATAGAAGAATATCACTAAGTGTACTTAGCGATAACTTAACCCACTCGATCACTTTGAATTCCGTGAGTGCCCTATAGGTTATCACGTTAGCCTCAGAAGACAGCAATTTTCAATTAAAGTTCCGCATGTGTTGATCAAATTAAAGAGTTTATTTGTCCCATAAACTTGTTACTTCATACATTTTTTTGTTACGCCAGTACCCGTGTATGTTCTTTAGAAATATGTTCAAAACAATGAAGATTCTCAGTGGTTCTAGCGGAGACGGCTATCGTTCGTCCTCTCCCACGGTGTTAACGCAGAGTAAACTGATCTCTCGGTTCTTGTTTATCCTACTTCCAACAAAGTTTTCAACTTTATGATTCAGTAGGAGACATTGATTAACTGATCCTGTTTCATATATATGATACTTGTGTCGGAATGACATCGCTGGAGATATAGAGGTGGTGTTGACAACCATAGCAAAAACTTCTTTGGCTTTTCATTCATAAGTCTGTTGATGGTTTAAGTTTTTTACTCAAGCAACTATGAACTATTTAATCCGGTTCGTTCAAAGAAGTTGTAAGCAGTTTTGATTTCTTAGCTAAAATGAACATATTTTTTGGGATATGTTAGATTTTCTGCGAGGTAAACCACAACTCAAGAGTTTGATCCACTGTTTACACTGAATTAAATGTAACCTTGTTTCTAGAAACCCATCCAAATTTCCAGAGTTCGGCTGATGAAACACTTTTCCGTGCAATTATCGTTGGCAAGGAACCCAGCGTAATTGCATTGAGTTGGGCTGCAATTTCACATTCACTGAAGCCATTGCCAAGGTCATTAGCGATAAAGAGTAAGGTGACCGAATCGATTACCCATTGTTTTGTACCCCTCGTTCAAATAATCCAAAGTGTGGAAGAAAGATAAATATAACTGTGTATAGCATCATCCAATGAGTAGCATTTCGACGAATAGTTTATTCGATCACTCACTAACCTACATATACTCACACCTATCGTATTGTCAACCATTCTTAAGGGCAAGCGAAGTCAGATGGCTCGCAGAACTTTATGCACAGTGTGTAGAAACATCTCTCTCTCAACAGCCTGTAACACTTCTCGATATCTAACCAGTTGGGTGCATTATTACCATGACCCTCCTCACTTAAACAAATGTGACTGGATATCATTTGTACGTAAGCAGTTCTGAACAATGATTGCGATTAAAATCATCACATTGTTTTTCGGTTAAGCTATGCGTGGCATTTTGAGAACATATCTCCCTTTTCGTTGGGTTGACTGTTCGGCTAGACTGTCGTGTTTATCACCAAGTCTTCTCGCCGGTTCGACGCGGATAACATAGCGTACTCTGTACAGGTACACAGATGTACATGATGACCGCGTGACGCATATGATGAACACAACTCACAATGTTCTATGGGGGTCCCAGATGTGAGTATCACTCATATCCGTTGACTCAACGTTCGACAGAAAGAAACAGGCCCAGCTGCGATTCACCTTGAACAGTCTGTATAGCGGGAAATCGAAATCAGCACGACAGCATACTGTCAACGTCGTGCCAATTGATCAAACACTAGGAGACTGTCGTGAAAGAGACTAATCAGTGTCACGTGTTACATAAACATTTCTACCCGAATCCTGCCTTCCGCCTTCTC
>LUCH01002067.1:2720-13916 GCA_013368495.1 Paragonimus heterotremus
TCGCGTAGGCCGGATTTTGTTTGCTGAATTTCTCAACAAATGCTGATGTGCCTATCCAGTACAAGCGGGGTCTAGTGAAGACCTTGTTCTGTCGCACAAGAAGAATCTACTCAAAAGAAACATTGGCCAAAGAGATGTCATTATTGAGAACCACGCTGAAAGAAAATGGCTATCCAGCAAGGAGCAAAGTCCACTGGTTGAATAAGATCGAATACGTGACAATATTTTTGCCTGACCGCGCTCTTTAGACATGATGGTATGCAGCACTGGGTGATCTGATTGGGCTTAGTCTAAACTCGACTTTCAGTGAACAGAAACAAGCCAGAGATGTTTCGGTACGGAATACTTGTTGGTATTTGGTCTCAAACCAAAGGTTTTCCATCGAGCCATGCAAGACATTTTAAATGCCTTCAACCAGAACAAGATCACTGAAGACCTTCAGTTCCATGTGATCTGTCTTTTCTATATGACAATTGCGTTGTTTTACCCATTGATTTGTGTTATGGACGTTCTACCTTGAATTTTTATAACAAAACATCTTCTTCGTAGCTGATTCAGCAAAAATACTGGAAGCAAACTTTATATTTTCAAGGTCCAGTACACATCGTATGGGTTTTGGCATGCTAAGGAATATGTCTTGTCCACATTGGCGATCTTGTCAATCTGGAGGACATTCATCGGCCATAAACGCACCATACGTTACAGCCTCAGCTTAAAATTATTTAAGATTATCAAGTTCACCACTAGATGGCTGACAGAAAGCGTTATCTTGAAGCGCATCTCTTTCTGATAACTTCAACGAAAAATCCCATAGTTCTGTTGACTCCCATTCGCCACTAGTCTCCTGGGAATCAGCATGTATGACGACCATTGTTGCATAGCCTCCAGAGAGCAAGCCTGTGATTCACTCCTGTACAAGACGTTTCATTTCATATGATGGAAGTGGCAGTTCCGTAAGTGTGTATTTTGCGTTACTGCGGATTTCCACTAAGAAGTTGGTCCGCTTCCTCTGATTTTCAGTTATTAAAGGTACCCACCAATCTGGTGGGTGATGACGCAACACCAAGAAGGCATCTTAGTACAAACCAGATGTCCTTGGTGTAAAGATTACATCGATGAAGAGGATGGTTACGCAAACAGAAAAAATAGAACATTTCAAGCAACTGTTTCCCAAACTAATCGACTACTGGATAGATCTTAACAAACACTTTGACTAATGCACTCCTGTACTTTTTCCCAAGAAACATTCTCTGGAATGCAAGAACTAGAACACATTTTCCTTGCAAAACCTCAACGGAATAATTTGTAAAATGGTCATAACGGCTTCACCAGTTGTTTCCTAATGAGTTTGACAAGCATTGTGTCATCCATTAGATAAGCACGTTACTTGTGTTTTATCTTGAATAGTACATCTGGAACATTCTAACCACCATGACGGTCGCAACTTACTATGTTTTGTTGATATTTTTCGCCAATGGGGCAGCTTTGTTTTAATCGAGTTGTCTGTTTCCGACCAGCTACAAAAGACAATCCATTTAGTACCATTATTTACTGACGTCATTCCGTAAGAGGATAGTCAGCAGTGTACGCAGTCAACTCGCCAAGTCATTGTTTATGCATTAGAGGAGTACAGTTAGACTAACCGTCTGTCACTGTCAAAAGCCATTACGTTTTAGAAATTGCCCGATCCAGTTAAATAGGTTTGCCACTCTAGCGGCGCCGAGATTTCCCAAGCTTGGCTGTGACCTGGTGTACCACATATTTTTAGAAAACTTAGCGGTATATTTTAGGTGTTATTCAGAAAGTTTGGATGAATTATAATGCTCCAGCGGTTCCTCATATGTCATGTACTTAAGTGGTGTGCATCATACTACACACACTCTCCAAGTCCAACTATCCATGGGTGAATTGTCCTCAGCAACCCTAGCTAACTTCATCATCGAGAGGGATTATATATTCGCAAAACGCCAAAGAGCTCAACTCTAAAAGTGTCAAGATTACAGGATGAATAGCATATAAATAACAAATGAATAGCGTATACTCATCGATGAGACACTCGATCAAGCATCAACAATCTACGGTAAGAATAATAGCCACATCATCTTTAAGAAAGTCAAGTTACGTCACATGAAGTCAAGTCATAAGTTAGTTTGATTTGCATGGACGTAGGAATGACAAAATATTCAGCAAACAAATTGCTTTTTTAAGTTACTACTACTACTACCTTACAGACAACTGTTTTTGGAAAATCTCCACATTTTTTTAAAAATGTTTGAGAATTAAGGAATAAGGAAAAAGTCACAGGCACTACGGAAATTATACAGCGATTTATAATCGGTCTAGTCAAAGGTGTGAATCGGAACGGAGAATAATACTGTAATGGAAGGGAAGCTCCAGAACCTACCGTCTTGCTTGTTCAAAAACGTTAGAAAGCATGTTGTTCACCGCAACTAGAAAGCGAAAAACTGCTGACGCTAGACAACTATTACATGGATGTAGCAAAACCTTCAAATGTTTAATTAATACACCAAGACTAGTTAGGGGAGAACAATGCAACCAATAGAGAGTGAGCATGCGTGCGAATAAAAAGGAATCGATTATTTGGTGGGGGCATTAATAAAGCATAAACCAAAAAGAAAGCTCTTGAAGTTATGGAGTAACGCGAAGCCTCGATATTTTTGATAAGCATTCGGGGATTTGTTTGAGATACATTGAACTGCATTCAGAGGTGATTGTAGGTTCCACTTTTTCGTACCCCCCCAGTAAGTCTCTTGTAAAATTAACATTGGTTGTAGCCCATCAGTCGCGTTATATCTGTGTCACTGCCGGAAGTCGAACTGCGGCCAAGCTTTCAGTGGGTAACCGCGTTAACCACCGAGACATTGATTTCACGTCAGGCTCGAATGAACAATCCTTTCTGAAAGCTCAACCACTTAATTCCGTAAATAATGATGAAAATGACACAGTTACTACCCGGTAACTCCCAACGATTATTCGAGAACAATTGTACCGAATAAATAAACGGGTATGCCACAGGGTCGTGACTAGAAAATGAAACTGTCGTAATGACAGCGCCAGGTTGATAACCTATTTGGTTCCAGAAATGAGAAGCGTGTTCGTTTATTTTGAAATCTCGTGAGTCCTTTAAATCCCAGTTTAGAGGTAACTTGTGAAGAAGAGTCTATTAACAACTTGGCAGTTTTTATTAATCTAATCATGAGATATTAATCTTTGCCCACCGGACAGATTATCTGCTGAAGACATGTTTTATTCTGAGCATAATGTCCAACAAGTTGCGAGGAAATCAGCACTAAAGAAAAGAAGCCGTCTTTTCCAACTACGGTAGACCAGTCGGACATAGGAATTTTTTTCAGGAGTCATAAAAGTTACAGGTGCCTACTGAATTCTTTAAAACAGAAGAAGGTGGCCTTTAAACTACTCTCATTGGAACATATACTTTGCTGTTGGAAACCATGAAAGAAATAAGCAGAGTTAACAGACCATTTGGAAATAATTTGTAATCAGTTGATTGATGTCATTCAAGAACCACAATTAAGTGTAGAGAAGTTGAAGTCGACTTCACTTTAGATTTTCTGTGGAAGACTGTCTCAGTCACTAACAGCTATGGAACTGTCGACAACGTAGCATATTTCTATGCTAAACATCTTAAAAAGAAGTGTTACTGTTACGTATGTTCGTGTCGTTCACCTAACAGCATCTTTTGCTACTGTATAACATGATATTTTAGCTTACATCATATGCTCACTTACAAGTAATTTACATCAAGTAAATACAAGTCAGGCACAGTCCCCTCTCTTAACACATCGACAGGTTAGAAGCTGTAAAGTATGTTGTCAGTAAAATTGGTCTGCAACCTGTGACTAGCTGAGGTAATTGTGTTATACGTTGGTACCTACCGCAGTGATATCTCATCAAACCATGACATTATACAAGCCCATTCTATCATTATCTCTGATAAGTCACAATATTTTGTGATATTTTCCATTTGCCATTGGATCACTGAAGTCAAACACGCATTATTTAGAATGGTCGGATAGGCTGAGTTACACGATATCATTTTACTCGGTGACTACAGCAACTAGTCAGGTTATGTAATGAGGAAAACGGGGAATTTGATAGTATGGTTTCAGGATCACTATCACAGTTGAGTACATCGTCAATTTAGGGAAGCCATTCAAAAATCCGTCACTGTCGCACCGAGGGAGCAGCGTGTATTAATGTGGATCTCATTCTGCGAGTCTGATCTCGTAGTAATGAGAAATGAACCGGCCACAGCAGTGTATGTGACGAGCTTATGCAAACCGACTATGAGTACCATCCTGTTTGAGAAATGTAACATATACTGGGAAGGGATCGAACAACAACAAACCCACAGAACATTTTCGAAGGGGTTCTATGAGATTAGTGGATTGCGTTACGAGGTCCCCTTTATGAGTTGCTTAAACTTTCGATCTGTCCGAATCTGTTATCCTTCCACAATCATCGGCAGTATCACGGTGCTTTTTAAACGGTTCGAAAATCAATAGGCTGCCGGAAACCTGAGTAGTTTACAACGGTTACATAAAGAATAAGAGATAGCGGCGCTTCACGAAAGAAAGACGAGTGTCGTCCAAATGGTAGAGAACAGTACCCGTAATGAAACTTCTTGTGAATGTTTTTTTTCTGACAGGCTGTCTAAATGGTGGCTCGATTAATCTTTCTTGAAACCATTTGCAAGCGCACACCACTGGCAAGCCCAAATATAAGTCAGAATCGTGCGCTGTGTTCTTTTTAGAAAATTGCTTGTGGAAGTGTCTCGAGGAATTGGAACGATTGTGAATGATTTCCATATCCCATGGAACTTTTCCATCTTTCCGTGAATTTTTCCGTTCTTTTACAGTTGTGTCGGTTGGAAGCTATGTGACATCTGTCGAAATGTGTGTCAGCAAGGTCACTGTTTCAGGTTTCAACGCGATTGTCTCAAGAGACCTCGGGCAGGAGTTCAAAACCCAGCTGTGTCTGGGTTATACACTAGTGGTGAACTCTGATAAGTGTCAACCTTAATTCTGGCTATCCTGTTCGAAAAAGTGCTAGTGGCAGTGTTTATTTGAGTACGAAGCTTGTTGCAACTTATGTTTAATGCTCCTCCCATAGTCTTGTTTGTTATGATGGCATCACTTAAGTAACCTTTTGTGAATTTTGTTCATTCATTCCAAGGTAATTTCTCCATCCGTTGCCCGAATGAACATAACCTCATTGTGTTGAATGACACACTGATGAGTCATGATTTCGCCTAAGGAATTTAAATGGGAAATAACGCCTGCGGAAATGTTAGTGTGAACGAATCAATGATGACATGAGCTGCAGACCGTTATAAGGTGCTGTTGATTCAGTCGATAATCGACCTGCCTGGGAAAAGTTGGGGTGAACGTACTGATCATACTATCAATATTTCGAACCACGGAAACATAGCGCAGTAACACTGTCCTGGGAAACCGTCCGACCAAAATTAGCAGATATTCCGGAATTATAGTGACCCAGCTAATTAGAGCAGCGTTATAGGTGCGTTCAAGTAACCTGTCTTAGTTTGCTTGACCACCTGGGCTCGATTCTACTAAATGCCGTCTGGATTACAGCCAGTGAATGGTCCAGGAACTACCACAGTTAGGATTCTGTCCACAGTCCCACAAAATTTGTGGGAAATCAATTATGCAAACAGGTGATTTAATTTCTTTTTTATCAGGCTTTACATATATATATCTTGGGTGTGTGGACATTATGTACGAAAATCATAATAAGTCGAACGAGCCAATAAAATCATATTTGTGGGGTTGACGACAAATCACTAGATGGGGGTGGGAAAGCTGGTGACTGGCTGAGAGGGTTACACGTACCTACCATGAGACACAGGTTCATCGGTACCAAATGGTTCACGTCTGATGAGGTCTCAAGTAGTTGTGCAATAATTGGCCAAAGAAGGTGGGAACTTTTGGGAGCTGTGTTTGCGAGCAAAACATGGGTTGTAGAGTCTGATGGCAGTAACTCCTGTCGTTGGCAACAGTTGCATTCTGACAGCCCCAAAATGACTTTGAAGAACGTTGTGGATGATTTAGAAGGCTTCATATGGCTTTATTTGATGGCCAGCGTCTAGGAAGTGGGAATCAATCGCGGTCGAAATGTGATTTCTCGATTCGTCGTAGACTGATTGTGAGAAATGTTCATAAATATTTTCTGATGACAGTACGGTGATTTTCCCAATGTAACCGGACTAATAACGACAGTTGAGATAATAAGCAGAAAGTAACAAAGAAAATCTCGGTAAGTTATCCTTCGTGTATACCACTGGCGCAGTTGAGGTTGAAGTTTACGAATGTATTGCAGCAGATAAAACAGAGCTTTTCAACAGTGTGCAATGAAATGTCTATGCGGTTAACTTCATTAAAGGTGGACCGACCTGATTTTACGGTAGAGGGGAACAAAAACACTGTTCCATTCGGAGCAGTTCTTGTTGTCTGTATTGCTCAATGTTTATTCAAATGTGAGCTGTCTGCAAGAAATGGTGTGCAGCCAGGTGAAACCTCGACAGACGTGTGCACTTGAGTGAAAACCATTTAGTCAAGAAATTATCGATAGCCTGCGATCGTCGCCTAAGCGAATTAAGGTCAGGATCTATGCTATTTTCATGGATGGGATGTGAATGCTGTGATATAAAATTCCATGGTGAACAGCTAATCTCTCAAGGCTCAAACCTGAAAACCAACCCTTCAACTTCTTCCTTCAACAGTGTTGTGACTGCAAAAGAGGTTTAGTTTAGGAAAGTGTTTACTGCAAGACATTCACGTTTCCAATGGGTGCTTCTAGTTCCCTGTCCTCCTGGCTTCAAGAAATACCCTTTAGTCCCCAAGTGGACGAATCATGCTATACAACCCAAAAACGAGGCAACATGTTATACAACATCTATACTTACGAAGCCTCCAAAATGAATAATGATTCACACTACTAATTTGTTACAGTAATGGCCTTTTCACATCTCTCTCTCTCGCATTGTTTACAGTGTTCATTTTTAGGTTTCATAATGCAGACACAGCAATACAAAATGGTGAAAAAATATAACCTACCGAACTTTGAAATACTATTCTATTTTAATATGCTTATAATCACAAAGGACGAATACTGCATACATTCCACAAAAAATACACCAATTTGTTCAATCATTTTACAATATATCTGGTAATATCAAATCAAAAGTAGTCATTCCTAACGAAAAGTATGAACGAATAGCAAATGAGGATGATAGACCGAATTCTGTTTGACTAATGTGTATAGAAAAATTGCAAATGACTGTTAACAAAATAGCGATTATAAAAATGTGGAGAACCCTGTGTGAAGATGTAACATCAGAATTCACGAAGGCATGTTTCTGTCATATCGTTTCTGGACTTCGATTTTGTGATTGAGCATTCTTCTATCCTGTTCATTACAATGTAACCGCTAATTTCCCCTTCAAGCCGTACACCTTGACATCAATGTTTAGTTGCGAGGTTAGTACCTGTTGCCAGTGTTTTTGTAGCACTGCAATTAGAACTTCAGTCTCTATATAATAGCAATACTAGTCACTCATTTTGGATGAAAACTTCTGAACTGAGGCGCTGTCTCATTGAAAAACGACAATAACTTCCTAGTTCAAAAAACGAAAGGTTAACTTAAAGTGTTCTGGCATCCGATCTCGGAAATCATCGTTCTAATTACGATTTAATACGGTCGCTTAATCTATTGACTAGGTCGATAACCTTCCCATACGATTATCGGGCGTCCATAATTGATATATATGTCGGCTGAAACATACTTCCTTATTTAAAAGACAGAGACATTCATTCATCAAAACCGACCAGGTAAATATTTTTTTTATTACTGAGACAGACGAAATGCCAAGAATCATAAATTTGTCTAGGTTTCAAGTTCAAACGTATGAACATCTGACCAAACACTATCCCTGTCCAGTATTTTCCCGTGTATATTTTGCCTCCATTGTTTTGACTATTATGTGGACCTTGACTTACATGTTTTTTATTGTTTGTGCTAGTTTGGTAGTTGTAGGATTGGCCAGTTGCTTATTATCGTAATATGCTCAAGTGGTGTGTGCATCCCTCGCTTTGAAGCCTAGCTCATTTTTGTTGTTTTGAACCTCTTCAATTTCGGGAAAAATTCTGTCGACCTGTTAGGCATCAAACCGAAACGATCTGTCGATAGAAACTGTTCAGTTTGACTACTTACACCATTTGATAATTCGTTCATTATAATCGTAGCATTGTGATCCAACCTCGTTTTGATTATTTGGGATCGTTGGCTCACCACGACGTATTCCTCAGCGTCTTCGTGGGAGATTAGTCAATGAGTTTACTCTAAACTTAACGATATTTCATCTGGGTTTATTCACACGATTGTTTTTGCTCGTTTTGCTACGTTATAACAACGGAATTGTGATCTGCATCCGTTGTACAGCCTTTGTGAAGAAAAAGAATGTAAGTATTACCTAAAGAACTGAAACGTTCGCCGCCATAATGAAAATTCAATGTAAACTACACTAATCATCTTGCCTTACAAAAATCGATGGCCGTCCACTTCGTTTCGCCTGCACGCGGTCATTCGGTCCTGTCATTTTATTCGTGACGTTGACTATTGATATCTTCAAACCTATGACAATTTCTTGTATGTTCTGCTGCTTCTGTTAAAAAGTCACTATCGTGTCCTTCTCCCGAATGAGCCAGTTTCCAACCTTTTAGCTGGATGTAGTCGGAAGAGTAGCGAAATTAACTGCTAGTTTCATAAGGCTTAATCTTCTAAAGTTGGGTTCGGTGTAAGCATAATGATGATGTATATTTGTTCCTCAAAGCAACTGACATGTAGATGATCAGTTAGCATTCAGACGACATCACAAGCCAAAAGTAACATAGCAACCTGGATTGGTGGTGTGTTTTGTCTTTGCTGCGTCTAGCCAAAATCGCAAGTGGCTTACGCTGCACCGCTTGCAGTTCCACTCACAAACTACGTTTCCGGTATAAACACGAAGAAATAGGACCTGTAGGTTTATGAGTAAGGCCTTTGGGTCCAGCCGGTCGAGGCTGGTTAGTCAATTCATAGGCTAGCTTGAAATTGAAACCCCTATCTCTTCAGAAATAAACAGGGAGAGACTGCAATGGTATGATCTACACTGGGAAGAAAAGTATTGAAAATATGACGCGGGAAGCATTCCATTATAGGAGTACGTGTTAGTGCACTCAAGAGAGGATATGGAGTAAACTCCAAATGCAAGGTTAGACAGGAATAAAACGGACAAAACACTCATCTTAGAGTATACCAACAGTGCCAAAGAAGAAGGAAAGTAGAAGCCGAAAAACAACCAGGTTTCTGAAAATGGGAGCGGGTGAATTCCAAACGATAATAGTTGTTGGTTGATATGAACAAGAGAAAAGTAAGAACATAACCGATATAACCACCTTGACAATAACGTGCTCGTTGTCTCTTCTCCATCGGTGTGCCAAGAGTAAATTAATGACTTACTAATCTGAAGCCGATAGCGCATTCTCGGCCGTACACATCGCAATGCCGTATAGTCAAGTAGCCACGATCTATAGCACCGATGGTTCCTTTGCGTACCGCGTGCTTCCGTTAATGGCCGAGCAATAATTGTTCATTGAACCTTCGGACGCCAATCCGAATCATATTTCTCCAGACTGTCCTGTTCAACGCTAAGTATTCTCAACATCTACAGTCAATTTTACAACGCGAAAGACACCTGGATAACATCCAGGTATCTCCGTTTTTGACAACCAGGATTTCGACTGCCTGATTTCATTTTTCCACATCGCAGCTGCTTCGGAATACGGTCATCGCCCATTCGACGAACGTGACCTAGCCAACGAAGCTAGGTTAGCATCAGCGTGGCTTCCATTCGGTCCGTCTCTGCTCGCCGCAGTACTCCAGTTTTCGGAAACATGTGCGACCACCGAATACCCAAAATGCGCCTCAGACATTGCAGATGGAAGCGGTTCAGATAACGTACATTCCGCTGATACAGTGTCCACGTTTCACTGCCGTACAGCAGTATACACAGCACCATTGAGCGGTAGGCATACAATTTAGTGACCACTTTTAGGCTGTGGTTTTTCCAGATACAACTTTCAAGATGTCCAAAAGCAGCACTAGCTGTTGCCACACGGCTTCTTGACTTCGGGTCCATGGACAGAGCTGTGGACAAATTGCTACCCAAGTAGCAGTAATCTGCGCAGCTGTCGACAACATCTCCGTTGATGTGAATTTCAGACGCAGATGCATAAACAGCACATCCGTTCGAAGAAAACTGTCTTACCTTTGTTGATATTCAGTGCAAACTTGGATGCCACGGTCGCGAAAGCCGCGGCCAGTCATTGTAGTTCGTTCGAGTTCTGTGTGAACAACGCGCCGTCATCTGCGAACAAAAACATGAGCAACGTTATGGTGTGCAACCGGATTTGGGCGCCGAAACACCGAATATTCAGTAGGCGCCCATTCGTCCAGTACTCAACTTCAACGCCTTCATGCCCACATGCAACATTCTAATCAAACTGATGAAGTTACCTGGACATCCAAACTTACCAAGCACAGTCCACAACGCTTCGCGGCTCACGAAATCCAAGGCCTTAGAGAATTCTGCGAGGGAAAGCATAGAGGACTCGTCGCGTTCCCAGGATTTCTCTTGGGGCTGTCGAGCAGCAAACACCAGGTTAATCATACGCTGATTCGCCCAGAATCCACATAGCTCCTCCGGAAGCTTGATCTCGAAAACTTACGCACTCAGCCAGTTCACCAGGAATCTTGCAAGCATCTTGCCTGCGCTGCTCAGCAGACTGATGCCCCAATAACTCTCGGTAGACTGCTTTCTACCCTAACCTTTAAACAAAGATAAAATCAGAGCACCTCTGAAATCTCATGACGTTTCTTCTCGCTCCTAGATGGAATGAATCGGCTGAAGCACAACGCGTCCCAGCGCCGGTCCCCCATTCTTCAATGCTTCAGCTGGCAAACCATTCTCTCCCCCAGCGTCTCGATTGCGCAGTTGTCTGATCGCTATTTGCACTTCTGGTAAATCTGTGGTGACAGCAAGTGAAGATTTGATAGCCTGTTGTGGCACACTGTTCCTGGTCACCCAGTCAATCG
>LUCH01002067.1:34662-69990 GCA_013368495.1 Paragonimus heterotremus
AAGAAACATTGTCTCCAAGGTGAATCAAACAATCAAGTAGGGTTAGTTTACCCAGGTCACGTTCTCATAATTTTCCGACGAAGGAGTTCCCGATACTTCTTACCGAACAAGACTGTCTGAACGGAAATAGTGACCTTACCAGAATTCTTCCCATTGACTTTGAATATTAACAGCCTCAGTCAACTGAAGCAACCGTGGATTGTTGGTCACGTAGACGACTTCGAAAGCATAAACAGTGATGACCCAATGTCCAAAGGTCAACAAGTGATCTGCGATCGAGGGTGTTGGTTGTTTGCGTTGCATTGGTGGCGTAACAACATTTGCTGAAGTCTATTCGATACAACGTTCATTCTAAAAGGGGACCGGCTAGGCTACCTGACTGGGCAACTGTTGTTCCGTTCTGTCCATGTGGGTGACCTGACACCAAGAATGAAACTGGTAAATACGATGAGATTTGGCGTGCCGAAATAGTGGCAGTTTCATCGGAGGGATTGGTATTCGGCTGGTTGAATATAGATCCGTGACGGAGGTCGCTTTGAAAGTCTGACCGAAGCCGCCGACTAAGTTGATCCATCGCGTAATCACCATTATCGGTTAGCTGTAAGGTGACGCTTCGCTTGTACACAGTTGTGTCTTGTAGCATGGTCAGGCTTGTTGTGTGACCCGATGAATGTACGGGGATAGCCACTGGATTGCAACATCGACTGCCGGTGCTGTAGTTCATTGTGCAAGGTGCCGGGCGCGCATATTGTCTTTGTACGTTGAAATACAGTATGAACCAGAGTATCTTTGTATTAAAATAGTGTAAACCTTTTAAAGTTCAAACCCTGGCCGACCTAGGTGATCTTTTTGTGTACAGTCTTTCGATTGTGTCGTCTGACCGTCGTGTTATGAGAATGTCCAAAACCTGAGACAACCATTTCCCGTTGCAAATTTGGACAGAGCAGACGAAAGACTGACGTGACACGATTTATGATCGAGCAGATTTCATTGCATTTCTACTGATGTTTACTGCAGACGAGTTGAAGTGTACAAAATTCCAAACCATAAAACAATCACAAAAGGTGGAAGTTCAAAACCAGTTCGATTGATATCAAAGCAGCATTAACGTCATAAACAGTTCTTTGTGTACGCTCAAAATATGGCAACGATCTCTGAATGCAGTGGCCTCGACAAATCGCAGCGAACGTTTGTTTTGAGTCGATTACTGAATACGAAATGACTTTGATGAATCAATCACATGTTGCGTCATGAAGTGACGCTTGGCAGTCGATGACGTTGGCTCCTTTCAGGTGTTTACTGTCACGTTGCCTGATTGTGTGATCGTTTGTTGAGCCAACTTCCGTAAGTGCTCGGCAACCGTGGTTCCAAGCTGGTGCTCAGTTCTGCCAACATAGGATGTTCCGCGTCCACATTTGTATTCATAGATCCCGTTTGATTTCGCGAACTGAGGCGTCGGTTGATTAACTGGGGAAGCGGGAATTGGGACTGTTTTTACACAATCACTGGCTTCACGACAATGAACGTGCGAACAGTAGCTGACGTTAACCGTTGCTCAACTATTCAACACATATTATTTATTTTGAACGCCAGTTGTAAAAATACTGTCTTTTTGGAATCTATCACCTATCCTGTTACCCCATTTTGTGTATACGAAAAGAACTGTTTGTGACACTGCCGTGGTAACGATCGAACTCGTTTTGAACTTTAACTTTATGGCTTGTTTTGTGGTCTGGAAATTTGGATATTTTAGCTCGTCTGCAGTAAACACCAGTAGAGATGCAGCATAAATCTTACCATGTCAGTTTAATGTTCAAATAAGCAGTAGATCGACCAGTCTCATGTTGAATTGACAGTGATAGGTTTGGATGTAATCGACATATAGCTTAGTGTAAAGTCATTGTATATTTTTTGCTGGTATTAACCATAAATGTCATCAATGTATTGACGACTCTTCATCGGTAGTCAGTTCCTCTTGATGAGCCATAAAAATGTAGGCCAAAACAAGACCGGGCGAAATTCATATCGCTACATCACTCTGTCGTGCGGTCTGTTGTTTCCGTTTTTGCGGCACTACTGTGGCTCAGATGAGAACCACTAAGATATCCTTTGAGTTGAAATGTGCCTTATACTCAGCAATTGAGTATCACTCACAGACAAACTTGGCTCAACGCTAACATACGATAATTCAATCAGGCCTGCTGTGAGTTTAGTGATTCAGTAGACAAGCCGGTTGTCCCGTGAAAGTATGGCCAGAGTTCAAATTCAGAGTGTGACGAAGATAGGCATTACTGATGAGTTCTGATGAGAGCTAAACTCGAGTATCGTACTTCCTTTCTAAGGGGCATACGTGTCTATAGAAATGCATATAAGACGATCCGTGATGGGTGACGTACAGGGTACATCATGCCCTTCACTTTAATCGATTTCGGAAGTCAAAGGTAACTACTATTTATCTATGAGTCGTCAAAATATGGTTACAACTGAAAAGTTCAGAATTCCTCTGAATGAACCACTTTTGTGTGCCATTAAAACACGGTTTCATATAACCCTTATGCATTCGGTTTACTGATAATTAAAAACAGAGGTGTTTCTAGTATAGTGCTTTGTTGATCATCCAGGGGAACATCCAACCATAAATGTATGGACTAACGTAGTCTGTTTTTGCAGACCGCTAAGAATCAGCGGACAATCTAGAACATATTGTCTATCGATGGCTGATTGCTGGTTTCAAACCGGCAATCATGTAGAGCAGAAAGCACAATTCACTGCATGCAGACATAATAAGGTTTCTGATGAGTAGTCGCGGATTTAATTAATTTCAAGTTGAACATCACCCACAATTGATCGCAGCTATCGCATTCCCATAGACTTTCCAGTCGGCCCATTTCGAAAAGAGGCACTAGACCCGAGTTTCGCTCACATTAGAGCTCGTCAGTAGTGCATATCATCGCCACTGTCGGGACTTGAACCACGGACACGCTATTCATGAGCAGGCAACCGTGTTTACCACTGCGCCATCGACCTCACTATAGGCACGACCGAATTATCATATGTGAACGCTGAACCACTTTCGCTTGTGAGTAATGATCAGGTTGCACGATCGTCTCGAAATGGAGACACAGTTACTGTCTGTTAACTCCAATCGATAATCCCGTGAAAGGGACCATCTGGGAGGCACAAGTTACTGCATAGAGACATAATAACGCTTGCCTGCTGCTCAAAATAATGGTAAGAATAGTGAGCCTTAATCAACAGCTCCAACTCTGTGCCCAAAAGCTAGGCACCACTGCTGTAATACTGCGGTATTACTGCCAGATATTACGATGGAACAAATATATCGTTTTTGTCTAATGTTTTTTACCACCAACAGACGAGAGCATAAAAATGACCTCATCTGTCATAATAAGTTCTTTTCTACAACTGGGCGACATTAGTTGTGCTTGAGAGCGAGGGGACCGAAAATTGTAACCGGGTGTGTCTTGTCCTTTTCAGTAATGTGCAAAAAACATGAGGACAACAAACAGGACCAAAACATTATCTCCTTCCGAAGGCACATGGCCAAAAGTGAAAATGAAAACGAACACTTCAAATGACCGATCTTCGCGTTTCCTGTTAACATGCAGTCAGTTTGACACGGTCACTTTGTCATACGCTCAAAATATCCGTCCAAATACAATCACCTGTTAAGACGTCTAGGCTCTCCATGTTGAACAAAATCTGCATATATTGGAATTTTCGTGCGTTTCGAACCGTATGCAGAAAATATTGAGCGTTCGAAAGAATGCGTATTAATTGCTTACAGCCATTCGTTTTGATGAGCAAGGCAGTCTGAAGCTTTTCTTCGATAATGGTCAGCTTGAAATAGCTATCCGAATTAAAGACAGTTGAACCGTGTTCTTCGTGAAATTGAACAGATTTTGCCTGGTTTGGCTCTTAATGAGTTCAGTTACTTTCCAAAATCTCTACCTATAATGTGACAGCGCGTAACACGTGCACACTCCCTAATTGAGGCTGATAGAAAAACAAGTGGGAACTGGGTTGTAACTAAAGTAGTGGTCTGTACAGTGGAAATGTTTTGGCAACTATACAATGTTCGAGTTGTACCATCGGGCTCGAAAACTCTGAGTGCGTTGAGCAAACGATGAGCCGTCCTTAGGTCTTATTTTATGTGGGAAACTTGAAGCTGTCGTCCATCTCGGAACGTTTTCTTTTATGTACGTTTAGTCCATATTCCGTCCGTCTTTCCGAAGTTCTATTTGGAAAATGCTAACGACCAAAACACATCGTGTGTGGTCATCACCGCCAACGCACAACGTTAAAAACGCACAAAAATTGGAACATGTTCAGATTTTGTCCAATGTAGAGTGTAGGCCTCGAAGTAAGTGGTTGTACGCAGGTTGACATTTTGACCGTACGGTAGTGCGACCATTCCAGTCTGATCGTGCATTCAGAGGAACCTCAACGATCAGTAAATTAGATTCTTTGTCTTCGTTCCTCGTTTGACTGTAGATCCCAGGGCTACACGAAATGCTTAACTTCATATGTATACATACCGCTGCCGGTTTAAATTTTTATGGTTACTGATCGGAGTGGGGACCAAGCATTCAAAGCAGCAATATATCTGAAGCGGAATTGGTAAACTTACACAGGCTGCTGTTCGTACAAGGACCAATTGACATCTTGTCCAATGAATCGAAACTAATTATTCCATTTGCAGTGGAAATAATTCCATTCGTCTGAAACACAACCAAAGGCGTTTGCAGATTTCAGGCAAGGTTTTCTGTTTGATCACTTTTCGCGAAGGTTGGCGTTACTTTTTTGTAAGACTAACAATGATCCAAGACATTAATGGCGTCAGATCTTGACATTTTGCTAAATAACGGGCATCACCGAGATTGCAACCATCACCTGTGAATTTCTTCATTGGTAGTTAGAATAATTCCGTTTCAGCATGTTTCTGTGTGCGCTTACAAGTTGCAGATCATAAATTGTAGGTTAATCTGGTATCAGAAAGATCAACTGTTTTTTCGTTGACAAATTCAAGCTCTGGACGTCTGTTATATGCAGCTGAGTTAATCTATTCATATGAGTATGTCCGCTGCTGATTACGACTCATGGACCACCTGTAACGGCTAATGAAAAAGACCAAACGTTATCGCCGAATAGGATGGATTGTTTGCATAGCCATTCCAAAGCAACAGTGGTTTGAACAGTATTTCAATCGATCGATACTTTCTGCATGCTATTGTCGACAGTTCTATAATCGTAGACGATCAAAGGCACACCCATGGCAGTGGATATAGGCTTACCGTTTTATCGAGAATCAAATGAGACTTTGTGTGAAGTGCAGCGTGAAGGTAACAGACATGATTGATGAGATGTTGAGGCGTTGATGTTCGGCTGGCTTGCACTTATCCTTCACATATAATGGTCCACTTTGAATATAACAGTCTTTTACTGTCGTACGACGTCTGCCTTATCAAGGTCACTCACGTTCACTTGCCTGCTATTCTTATGTATATGATGTGCTCATACGATTCCTTTAGATCAGTAAGATGAATGTTTCTTGCATGATGTTGCTTTTTGTGTTCGCAGGGTAACATAAAATTGTCACAACTACTCTCCCGACCTGTATACTTTTAAACAATGTTGATGTATTGCAGATATTCAATTACTTCAAGTCCAGAAGCAACCTCCCTTTCTATATCATCCTTAACTAACATATCTGTAAGCCATTAACAGCGACTGACATTTCTTAAGCATGATGAGTGAAATAACCACAATGATCACAACTACCCAGTACTCACCTTAGTTCTGTGAAGCTTAGAACTCATGCTCAAACCATGGATGTTAATTTTCTATTCCGCAGCTTCCCTGTCAGGTGGCAGGACATACCTATTAACTAGCACACACTTGATGGAGCGGAAAACGGCAGTTTATTCGCTCTACACAGCCCGATGAACAACAGCTGGTTGGGACACGCAATATAAACAGAAGACCGCAGTGTAAGGTTTGAGTACAAATGTGATCTGGCGATTTCGTACCTAATGTGGTGATCTGTGACAACAAACCACAGTACATGAAAGAACGTCATAACAGCCAGCAAGCTGAAGAGTGAACAAGAAATAAGCCATTCATGGGAGGTAAGGCAGGAGTTAGGAGAAAATAGCCTGACAGTGAGGAAGTCGAAGACAGAAAAGGCTTTCATATGCTGAAATTGTAACGGATCTTATTTCAGAAGTATGTGGCACAGTTTATACAAGTGTTGTTCTAACGCAGTTGACCTCTGTCAATTGTCATCGAAGACAGAAAGAACTACCTTTCATTGTACGATGAAAGACCAAAGCTGTTTATGATATAACCTCAAGTTTGTAGTTAAATGGGCTTCAGTATACACTGTTTCGGAATTATGTTACTGGGTAGAATTTTCGTTGAGTTTGAGACTGGAATCTGAACTACGAGGACAAGGGACACTTAGTATATGTCGGAAAGAGCTGAATCCAAGCAACTTGTCTTCAACTTATAAAATAAGATTAACTTCGTAAAAATTCTGTAGGCTACGAACAACAAATGCACACATTAATTTGGCGCAGGCAAAGTTTTGATAGATCTTGACTTGAAATACGTCGATAGAGCTACTGACGTTTTGATTGTGATGAAACAACACAATGCATTATCTTCCCTAACACTCCAATGTTAAATTAACATAACGTCCAGTAAACTCCCGTTTCTGTATTTCGAAAGCCTACTGAGCTGAACCAACAAGCACGAGTGTCGTCCGCATTCCAGCTATTCCGTAATGCTGAATCATGGCAAGTTCTGATCTTGTGATGGTTTACTGCAATTAACAAGACACGGTGTGTTCTCACTAGTTTACGAACAAAGGTGGTTGAATAGTTATATATGAAAATATGGTCAGGCAATATCTGGAGCCAGTTGTGCAATGTTTAAATGGTTGGTTCAGAAGAAACTGGCCTAAATCCAAACTCCAGTCATAGCAAGGATTTATTCTGCTGTCGAACTTCAACATAAACAAAACTCGAAGTTAGTGTTGTTTCTGAAAAAGATCGACCGAACAATCGATTTTAATAGGAAAGCTAAGTTCAACTATTCATAGACGTTTAGTTTAAATCCACCAACTCATCCAGTGCTCACCAATAATATTCACAATAACCATTGCAAAAACCTATGTTGGGGACACGCAAATTTGTTCTTAAGCAAAGGTTGTTCAGAATGTTTCAATTATTTTTGTCAGTTTTATATACTGCTTAGCATAAACACAAAGTTTACTCTGAAATGTTTAAGGCGGAACTTGTATCTTTCTACTCAGCTTTCAACATTAGAACGCATACGTTCTGGACAATGGGACTGTTTTTATTTCAGGCTAAACAGTGAAACATTTACATAGATGCAGTGCGTGCAGAATCTTAGTTAACCTTTAACAAAAGCTAAAAGCATCATTTCGAAGTTTAGTACACCCGTTCACGGCATTACATTTGCTGAATCGTTAGCTAATGACAGTTCAATGAACAGTCATTACAATATTTAAAAATGTCTACCATTAGGTTATGAATTAGACAGCAATGTAGTTATGGCTGTGATTATTCTGTAGGATAGTTTCAGTATTTCCGGAACCAGTCACTGTTTTTCAGCTTTCTGTAACGATTTAATTTGTCTGAAAACGTGTGTATACTGATTTGGTATTATCTGATGCTGGAGAAATATTTGGAAGGCGTGATGTTGTTCGGTGACGTCAGCAGACAGACCAGTGAATATTATGCACGTGTTCACCACTATTTTCTCTCATGTTTCCCATAAATGATTATGACACTATAATCAATTCAGTGCACTTCTGCAAAACACTGTCAAAGTCTGGTATCCAAATTACGTTAGAGTACCTCGTTTTATTTCGTGTCCATCTCTTCTTGAGCCTGTATGATGAGCAAATTTACTTACGTGATATCTCTAAGTATGATCTACTCTAAGCATCTTTTCGAAAGTATGTGGGAACCAGTATGAGGATTTCTGAAGGGAAACTTGAACAAATGCAGAAAACTGAGAATCACCCAAAAGTGTGTTGATTTAATTGTGTGTGCCTTTTTAATTAAGCTAGCTTTCTCTGCCAGTCCCTTTTGCAATGATACACTCGGTTCCAGTTTCACTCCTACTAACAACCACCAGAAAGGTATAACCTTACCAAAGTCAGAATTTTAAATTCGTCTGCCAGTGTGTGAATCGGTGTTTTATTCTTGGTCTCGACAAGGATATACGTTACTAGTGAGCTCTAATAGGTTCACAACTCAAGTGCTGAGCTGTTTTGAAACAGGATGACTGAGATAGCTATCTAAACGTGATTGATGCGATCACTTATGGTTGACGGTTAATTTAAATATTTCAGATTTGCGAATGTCTAACAGATAACGAATTGTTAACAAACAGCAGAGGATGTTTCGTTTATACAAACCAAACGCTCTTCAAGACTTTCGTGCTCCCATAGAATATTTAGCACTAGGTTCGAGTCCCACCAACGTTGGATTTCGGAGTTTGAATCTCAGCGATGAGAAGGATACACATAACTTATAAGCTCTGGCGAGAACATGACTCAAGTCTTGGGAACTGCGAAAGCCATGGTCATTATTGAGTATTGTTTATTTCATACGTTGTAAATAAGCTCGATGTGCAACTCTCACTCATAACGGCGCACACAACTCAGATTGATTCTTGTCGCATATACCACTTAGGGAAGAGAACTATTCTTAGGTCACGAAAACTTCATCGTCAGGTGATTTTTAGTTAATAAACAAAAAAGGACCAGTCCTACTTCGAAGAAATATTTCGATTGATCTGTTTGCTAATGGGGATTTTTGCTTCTGCTTACTAGAGGAATGCTGTAGATTGCGAAATGGATGGCCATACATAGTTTCCTAGTTATATATAATACTATCGCAGTGTGTTCTACTTAGCTCTCAACATAAGTAAGATCAAATCTCAAACAATAATCTGGAATATGGACACGCAGATGCAAGATTCAAGTGATAGATTTTCAAGTGAATTAGAAATTTACTTTTTCAACCCTTAAACAGGTTACCATCAGGTTAGGAAATCTTCACAGAGTATTTGGTTTGCTTTCAATCTTGATCATCTTCAGACTTTGTAGAAACAGCTTATCGTATTCTGTTGAACGATTGGATAAAATTGAATGATGTTCAGTCTTATATAGAAGCTTGTATAACAAGATTTGAGCAGTAAACGTTCAATTGTACCCCAAATGTGATAAAGCCACAGTTACCTCGAAACCGACTTTTCAAAAATAACCTCTTTTCACAACTGCAACGGATTGCTGAAAGATTTGGTTTATAAGCATACGTTGGTGTAGTTAATGTGCGCGATCAATGGAAACAGAATTAAAGTCAACCAGTTTTACATATGTGTAATTTAATCAATAAACGTTGAATACCATATCAATTGACTCAGTGGAAATCATCAGTCGTGAAATTTTAATCGACGTAAAGCAAAAGGTAGTAACTCACAGATGAAACTATAATCATGCAAGTGTGTTCGGATAACATTTTGAAAGTTCATGACATAGGAACAATAAGAGTTCACTGTTGTATTATGCTCGCTCATGAGAGGCCATCACGAAAACTTTACAAGACTTCATTCCTTGTTTGAGTCACGATTTTAACACGGTTATGAGCCATAATTTAGAACAGGTTTGATAACTTGTGAGCTGTAATATTATTGGGATGGAAAATATAGTTTGTTTTGTAAGTGCAGTTTACCTTTGGGTGAGTTAACAGTACATCTAGGTAGACAGCGAGTATCATTTAGCTGTGATTTCAAGCGTCTATTTTCTAATATAAACGCTATCTTTGTGTTAAATGTTATGTATAATAGCAGATAAACGGCAAGAAAGTCCACTTTTGATTCGGCGGCAGAATAAACTTTGCGCTCCTCGAGAATAAAAACTGGTTTTCTTAATCATTGGTGCCTTCCGATTCGGACTGAGTAATGTAACAACATATTTTACTCGGCGAGATACAGTTTTTAAAATAAGACTTAATGTAGAACCTGTTCCAGCATGATATTTCAACTAGAGCTTTGCACTCCAGTTTCTATTGAAAATTCCAAGGTGATAACAAACATGGCTGTTTTCTAGATCAATAACTTATGTTCTGCGCACTTCATTGAAGTCCCCTTGCAAAGCATACTAAATGGGTGAGATTCGATCCACTATGTATGCAAAAAGCGTAAAATTTGTAAACAGTGTTTTATGCTAGCAGTTAACAGTGCTTGACCACGTTTAATACGACAGGTTTTAATTCATGATGCAATAAAATTCCTTGTATCGCCGATATTTTTATTATACCAATCGAGTTATCCACTTACTATATACTTCACTTGAGTTTTATATACTAGAATTGACAGATTAGCCAATATGTGAACGGAGTGGCAACTGACAATTAGTAACCTTCAGTTACTCAACTACACATATGGAGTAATTAACGTAGTTTGTTGATCCGGTAAGTACTTATATCTGATGGTAGTGGTTCTTTTTGCGCCACATAATGTGCTGAACTGTTTCAGATTCACAGTTCAATTCTTTTAAAATGGGCGTGTTTGGTCAATTTGACTTCAACGAATGCAACTTGAAAACGTGCGAATTCCTCCTGTGTACATTAAAACTCCATGTGTAGGATAACACTTGTTTCAGGATAATAAACACAAATGTGAAACATTTTACTTCATCATGTCTACTAAACATTCTTTTGTAAACGTTCAAACTGGAGGAACGTTACGCGTGGTTCTACGAGCATTCGATATTTTCGTGCTAGTCAACCCAAATTGCTGGTTACGTTAAGTGCACGATTACCGATTCCCTTGTTAAATAAAACTCTCAAGCTCAACGTGATATGATTCAGATTAATCTCACCATCGTCAACATTGAGTTCACAGATTTCACAAGCAGGATAGTTAACTCAGGTTCCACCTAGCCGTACACATTTAACGATTTTTAAACGCGAATCTTAGCATGAACACTTATGTTATAACCAATGCCACGACTTTCTATCTGATGAGGGGTCTATCACTCGATACAGTCTCGGCTACTATTCGCTAAAACCATTAAAGTTGTATTTCTTCAGTTCGTCTCTTTTTCTTTCTGATTCTTGCACACCGGGAGTGACCAGATTAGTTGCCTTCTCTTTAGAAGACATTCCGTTGGCAAATATTTATCAAACTGTTGTTAGTGTTGGTTGCAAACGAATTGAAAACACTTATTGATACATTCCATAAGGCTTTAACTTCGACTTGTCAAATATAACAACCTTTTGTGTCAACGTCTTCAGTAATGAGTGTTGAAGGACAAAAAGAACGCACGCACAAGTAATATACAAAAAACTTTATACCATAATTGAACATGACTGGTCATTTTCTAACGAAATCGGACATTTGAACAACGTCAAAGAAAAAGTTATTATGTGACTTATTGTATTTGATTGACTATAGGTGCTTCTGCTTTTGTCGCTCGATGACCACGCTAGGTAGACTGTATTGTATACATTCATGTATTCATCGTATATCCGATAAGTTACAATATAATTTGTCAGGGACACACTGTGTAAGAAACTTTGTTACAGATATAAAAGAAAATGATTGCCCCGTATGATGACAAATTCATGTGTAAACAACATCTATCATATTTAACTAATCTTCCTGATGGATACTTCAAAAAAATGTGGTTTGCCGCACAGATCTTGTGCATTTTGTATATTTCAATTTAAAGTCGGCACCTGGTTTGCCAAACTGAAATTAATCCGAATAGAAATTTCTCCGCAAGTCAAACACAACTAGGCGTTTGTCATAACTCTTGTACGTGATATACCTCTGATAAGCTTTCGTACGAGTCACCTGAAGTTTACGTTTCATTAAGCCATGAGGTCGTGACCTACGAGGACATTTAATTTGAAGTACTTTATAGGTAAGTGGTGATCCATCTGTGCGTGCTATTCTGATGGGCAGTATGGATGAGAAGTATGTAATACTGAACTCAAATTCATGCATCATGTACACGAAAAGTTTGCCTTCTACTTCGCTGCTCACGTTTACCTAACGGTTCTGCAAACTTCAAAAATCATTGCACTAATTGAATTCGACTTGTCGGTTAATTTGCGTCGGAGTTATCCTTTTTAATACAGACTAAACACGGAAAATAATACAAGTAGACCTAATGTTTTATTTCAGAAACTGAGCCGTATTCATTTAAGATACGATCGATGAGCTCCGTAAATTTTCGATGTTCCTCAATTTATCAGTTACATTCGTGAGTTAGAAGACTCAATGGTCTGTTTAATTTACACAGAGGGTTTTAGTTAAATTCGTAGTTGCCTGGCAATTGAAATTTCATGTGAGCACTCGGGGTAATACTTGAAAATGAATGTAGTTTTTTGCTAACGGAAACAAAACGGTAATACGCTTCAAAATTTCGTTTCCATTTCCGATGTAAGATTTATGTTTCAGTTTATCGATTACTAAGTAATTCGGAGACAACTGAATGTTGAGGTACAGAAACAAAATTGAAGCTGTCAGCATAAAATTGATGAATTATCTGCGGAGACTTAACGTATGCCAACATAATCCACGATTGCTTATCGGTTGCCAATACGTTGGTAACAAGTTTGCATATATATATATGCCAGTGTTAACAGCCACGTAAATTCCTGTGAAAGCAACGTGCCTGAGAAATTCTGATCGTAAGATTAGTGATTGTGGTTAAAAGAACAGTTACTTTGTTGAGTTTCGAAGATATCAGACGACTTTACCAGTGTCAGTTTGATTATATGGTTGAGGATTAGGATACAATAGATCAGTTAAGCTTAATGTAGGGTGGTTATTACAGTGATCGGCATGTTCACTGTTTGAAACGTACAATAGAATTTTACTGCTAGTTCTAGCCAAAGTATTCGATATAGACCTGACAACCCCGGAACTAGATTCCGGTACGTTCATTCGAACGCGACCAGCCGAATCTTCTATATGAACTAAGGAACTGCTGCCCATTATGAATAACATTCAGCTAGTGTTATAAAACGATAGATAACCCATTTCAACGTGAAAGGTGGAGGGTGATACAAAATAAAACATTCTCTGCAATGAGCTACAAATTTGAGAAATATAACAGCCTGAGCGTTTATGGAGAAGCTAGTGGTTTGACTTATTATATCCTTCGAAATATCTGTTACATTAATGTTTGCCGACTCGTACGGTCGATCACATCATTCAGTTGACCAATAATAATAATAATAATAATAATAATAATAATAATCACAACGGCCTTGAGCCTGGTCACATGGTATTGTACTTCGGGTGGCCATTCATCTCTACAGTGACGAATAATATCCTAGAAGAAACCGTTACTTATAACGTTAACAACCAGTAAAGGAAGACTAAGCGGAAGAGCTAGAAATGACGTGAATACAGGAGCACCACTGACTGCGGTACAGTGCCATCTGGGATAGCGTTTCTGGCCAACTATGAGAGTGGTCATCAGGACCCAAGTCAGCTGTGGAACACAACTATTTCGCTCAATGAAACAGGCATTGTCTTCGTTTTTGTGACAACGTTGTTGTTTGACCACCATGCGGCTTTACTCGACTGTTGATGATTTCAGTATATAACGCCCGGTACGGTAAACACTCAGCTGGCATGTAAAGTATATGACTCAAACAATGCAGGATATGAAGCGTGATCAGTTGACCCATTGATCACATATCCACGGCGTTCCGGAATAAGTCCTGGCGAACAGTTGTGTTGCTCACGCAATCAATCGACTTAATGTAGGCTAAATGGTGGGGACAACGGTGGTGAAACACAGCAATTCGTTTGACATCCTCATTGTGAACAGGCTATATTTCTGAAACAGAGCAAAACAGAACGTACCCAAACATTATACACTCTTTCTTTCAACTAAAACCGAGCATATTTTCGACGCCATATATGACTCAGACTGGAGAATGCAACTGTCTTCACAGCAACAACATTACAGATTGACGAGATAGTTACCCAAGTATGTGAAACTGTCCACAATCTCAAGCGCATTGCCTTCAACAAAGAAAATAGAAATGGAAGTGCCCCAGTCTTGAAGCAACACTTTGCATTTTGAAGATGTAAAGCACATTCTATACAAAATAGCCAGTTAACTCACGTTGTTCAGTATGGTCTACATATCTTCGGCAGAAGGGCTAAATAAGACAACGCCATCCGCATACATCATTTCAGTGAACCTAGCTCCAAGAAGAAGCTCATCACTAGGTTCGCTGGACTTCCAGAGTGCACTTTCTAGGATGTTGTCCATGACAAAATTGAACAGGAAGCGAGAAACCGGACAACCCTGACGAACACCATTAGAAATGATGAACGCCCAAAACAATTGTCCATAAATCCTCACCCTGCTTGTAGAATGAACATATAGTGATCTCAACAGATTTACGTATTTCTCAGGTACTCCCTTGCGATCAGGTAAACATCTGGAATGTTTTTTAAGTATCGGACTTTCTTTTTGTTTTGTGAGCTGATGCAGAATGAGGCCAGTGTGTACTTTGGACACAATAGGCACTAGGCTAATGCCCCTCTAGTTTTCATGTAGACTTCAAACCCCTTTGGTGAAAACGGAAATCACTGTTGATAAGCACCAATCACGAGGTACCTCTTCAGTTTCCCAAACTGTCTGGAGGAGTTTCGTCACTTCTTATATCAGCTTCTTCCCACTATTCTTGGGAAAATAACGGTAGAAAAACTCTGATAAAGGGGACTTATTATGCATTAATACCTTGGGCTCGACGGTCACTTCCGTTTATGACAGATAGTCTTGTGGAACGTAATAAATAACCATTTGGGTCTCATCATTCGCCTGGTTTGATTGAGGTCAGCTGAACTGTTTTTCAGCACATTCAGCCCACTTGTAAAGTTGGCGCAACTGGCCAATGATCTCACTTGGGCCAAGTTGACGGTCAATGCAACTAGGGATCAGGAAAATCGTTTTCTGCTCGATTCACCTCTCTCGACTGTTCAACCAGGTGGTGCTTACCATTATTGTACAAGCTTTTAGTCAATTTGCGTTTAAATTCTTGACGATCGTCATCATATTAAAGACCAGATGGAATCAGGCTTTGTTCGTTCATAAGGTTTGTCGATGTGCTAGAAATTCACTTCTGTCGCAGCTGCAGAGCTCCTTCAAAACCTACATCCGTACAGCAAGTTTTCATATCTACTGTGATTTATTGACCGCGTTTACTTGGCTCTCTCATCCGATTCGAACTGGATGATTTGTTCATCAGTGCTTTTTGTTAATCGTTCTTTACACTTTCCTTACTAGAATGTCAGTTGAGTATCTTGCATTTACAAGTGTAGGACCTCTGTGGAAGTAACAAAAAACGGGCATACACAACAGTATGATTTGAGTGCAGACAGCTGCACAGAAATGCACCATAGCCTTTGACAGAGTGACGCCACCTACAAACGTTTGTTGCATGATCGGGTTCTGTCCATAGCTGAGAAGAACAAGGTGGCCTGAATGTCACACAGGGCCTTTTCCTGTGTTGAAATAAGATGTTGTAAATATAAAAACTGTGAGATATACACAGCTGAAGCAGTCTTGCGCCGTTGTCACTGAGTTGTTCTGGGACATGAAACATACCACTCAACTGCTTCTTATCTGACGAAAGACGACAAAGTGAGCATACAGTTGCCCGTTAGTATGATGACGTCTGAGTGTTTAGTCTGCTTCAGAAGGCCAACGAGGATGTCGTAGAACACACTTTTAGTAACATATGAACAGCTGTCCGTTGGAACATACGTCCGTATAGTGAATATAAAAAAAAACATTTTTAATTAAGTTGGCGGACTTTAACCGGTGCGCTTAGTCTGACACTGCACAAAAGACTGCTCACTGGGGTTCAGTCGAGCAAGCCTTGCTCCACTGTTGAACTCAGTGCGATTTGAACCCCAAACTGATTACGGGATTTGGCCTTGGCGTCATCAGAGACACTGGAACGGAATCGCTTGGATCGACAGTTACCTAGAGGCGAGTTCAAGTGAATACCGTTGTTTAAATCGTAGACTCGAGTCTCCAACATACAGCTAACATAAACCTTCAATCTTGACAGAGTACTTGCCAGAGTAGCATGCTACCCATCTCATCGGAGTGACAGCACCAATGCTTACCGGTAATCTTGGCTTCAGAAAACACTTGTCATCCGATGGTTTGGTAGCCAGAAGAAGTAAGGAGTGCGAAAGAGAAGGAGAAAATCCTAATAGATGAATAGTGTCACTGCCAGGATAACAGTTACTCCTCATATGGATACTACTACTACTCAAATAAAGCAACACGGGAACTTTCGTTTTCAAAACCGCGTGTGCTTGTTTCAGTTGTTGGCTGATGTCACTAAACTCTTTGATAAAAATGGTTCCACAATTTGAAATGTATGCCTAACAAGATGAACGGAGATGGTTTCCATCAATCTGACTGTTGATCAGAACAGTTCGCCTTACAGGTCACATGCGATCCAAGAAACACCGAAAGTCTGTAAGCCTAATTTTAATACAGCAGCATTTAGTAAATACAAGAAGTCAAAATATTGCATTGTCCTGTTTTCATGAGTACATGTTAATACGTCAAAAGTGGGACAGCTTCGGAAATATCAGAAACGCTTCTTTCAGAGAATGTTCTTTGTAGAAAGGGCACGAGGCAAATCAGCATCTATACTTCAGCTGTAATCAGGTGTGGCTTTATGCACGTCTGCAAAACAACACTGCTGACTCGCAATCAGGGGTTGAGCTATTTGCAGATTTGAAATGCTCATTTTATCATTCTTCACAAGCCAAAAAACATGTCTCCGAAAAAACCTTAACAATTTCCATGCCAAAATGAGAAATTGTTTCAGTCGCTCTATTTCTGTCACTTTCGTAGCCATCTGCTACGTGGTTGAAATACACTGTGCAGAAGTCAGCATTTGGTCGGTTCGCAGGTGCACTATTTTACTGTATCGACTTAACGACCTCATAAAGTGGGACAGGCAATCTGCCTCACCGTACTTGCTTCCTTTTTCGGTTGGAGCTTAGACATGAAGTCACCTGTCTTAATTCAACGGCTACCACACAATATGCGTTGATAGCCTATCTGTAACCTGGTCCACATAACATATTCCGAATATATCCGTCGAAGTGTGAATGTGGTTAGATTGAACAGTTTCATCTAATGAGAGAGGCCCTGAGTGAACATAAGTTTGAACCCAATGACAGAAAACCACTTACGTCCGGTTTGTCAAGATCAACCCCTTGCAAGGAGTACATCGTGGCAAAACGCGACATTCTTTGCGTACCGTTAGGTACACACACTTCTGATAATTACCCTACAATGTCTCTTTTCCACTTGAGCCTAATGTGTAGGTGGCGTTGTCTAAAGAGGAGCCAAACAGTGAAATACGCTGGCTGCGCATGACCGATGAATACTTGCTAAAAGTCGACCAGAGGGCAGCAAATTTTGTTGAGGAACAATTGACTGTGTCGTAGGTCACTGTCAAAACCAAACTGTTATCCATTGATATCTTTTTGGCTAAAACCGTTCTAAGGTTTAAAAAAAGTGCGAATTTTTGTATGTTCCTGTGAGTGTCAAAAAACGTACTCCTTAGGGCAATCAAGTAGTAATGGTCAGTATTCCCAGTTGGGAAATTAAAATCCCAGAAGCGATGTCCATAAGTTGATACCCCAATGTTCCGCCTATCCACAATAGATGTTACCATGGTACACGTGTCTAACGTAGGAGACGAACAGTAAAGGGAGTGGTTACTCTACACAATCGGAATGACTCCCTAAATCGAAGTTTCCCAACAATGTAAAAAATAGAGACACGTGATGCATACTTTTTATCCTTTTATGTGTGTCATTCTGCCACGGTGGCTTATGCACAAACAAACCGTGATGAATCGATATCTTACTTTGTCCTCATAAGAATTCTGCATACTAAACAACAGTATACGTTTGAATTACAAAAAATTCCCGTATGAAGTAGAGATAGTACGTGGTGAAAATGAGTAGTCAATATTCTCACTACAAACTCCCCACCATGTGCCTATCTGTGACATATGTAGGAGACTACAGCATCTCCTCCTATAAAGGTTGACTATCGGCTGAACATTAACTGATATACCATTATGAACAAGAGGCGAAACAATCAGGTGAACTAGCTAACCTGTAGAGAGATATTAAGCTGGGTATGGTTTTACAGCCCAAGTCGTACAACTCGTATCTCGTTCACCGAACACAAGTAAAAGAAGCACAAACATGTCTAGTACACCCGCCATTTTGCAACATACACAAGCTAGCAGCTGGATAACCAAATGTGTCACAAAATTGGCCGCTCTGGTAGCATATGTATATATATATAAGTATAGATATATATATATATAAGTACTGTAACGTCATCCTGACTGCTTTAACAGTTAACGAAACAACTACCGGTGATATAACCGTACATCAGTGATTTCTAGTCATCAGTTCAATATCGAAGAAGATTTCGCATTGCTTACTGGATCCCATGACATCAGGCAAAACTAGTCCAGCTAAATAATTCAGCCACAGCATAATCAATCACCATTCTTCTGGATAGTTTAGGATTATGTTTTCGAAAAATGTATGCCCAACTTCCAACCTACAGAAAACCACGATTGGCTTATTTTTATCACATACAACACCAAACCACTAGTGATTGAAACTGAATTTGCATTGCATTTATAACTTCAGTCCTTCATTTTCTCCTATAATAGCAGATAAATGAGCATTTGTTCACATGTTCCGTTGAATAAATTCGATGAATACTGAAGCAAACCAGTTGGTCGTCACACCCGTTTCCTTTCATACACTAATTCAAAAAGACTGATACGGTCACGCCAGAACTCACTCACGTTTTTCCCAAATTTTCTTTGATTCAATATACGTAACAGTTGTTTCATTAGTAACGCAGTTATTTTGGGCAAATCATTTAATTATCAGTATGTGTCCACAGTGAAGCATTCATTTATTGATTGGTCATGAATATTGACCTGGAAAATGGAGAGCCGATTCTTCACGAAGATTTTAACACTTAATGAAGTGGATAGTATTTCTTCATGAAAGATTAGAAAATTCTTTTCACCAACGAGTAAAGACAGGTTTCTCTGAAATTAATTCACTTTGTTTACCATTTTACTCAAAGTACCATTTGCAATTAGTGAGAGTTCAGAAAAATATAATTTACCTGTAAATATCAGTTACATAGTCACGCAGTCATCACTGCTATAATTTTTTAGATGTCAATTTAATTAAGTTAGCTTTTAATTTGCTGGGAATTGCAGGTGGCTACCAAAGTGAGTAATTTATGTCACATGAAATCTGTTGCTAGGTTTGCCAACTTACAAGGTAAAGTACCATGAACAGAATATGGTTAACGGTCATAACAGTGAGTAGCACACGGCCGCTTTTGTGGTTGTTACTATTATAATCAGAAGGTGAGTGACGCCAATAAAAGTTAGGCATATAACACGTGAATAACGGTATACCGAATATACGTGAGTAACAAAACTGCAAAACAAGGTGTTAGCACTTACCACAATCCATATATAGCGTAGTAGAAGTCAGTTTTAGATCACTCACTGTGCGGTATGACGGACGGATGGGTTGATGTGAGAGTAGTCCCTGCGTTACAATTCACTTGCTGGACGAAGCTGCACAAGTCTAGGAGCTGAAATTCTCTATCGAGAGATTGTGTAGTTTAGTTTGTGTGAGCGTGTTAGAACAGGATGTGTTGTACGACGTGCAATGCATCATTGAGTGGTTATTCCACTTGATGCGTCATGTAGAGATGTGAAACAACTTGATTAGTTGCTGTGGCAGTGTTCGTGGTCAATAACCATGACAAAAACAATGAATTTGGTAGTGTTTTGGTGACGCAGGCACTTACCTTACTGACAGAGTTGGAACCGTTGACCATGTGGGACGTTCCTTATCAGGCATCGTACTAGGTGTTGACAGAGTTGAAGACAGATTTTGAAGAGTGGATCAACGGAGCATCACCATCGAGATAAGTATATTAGAGAGATAATTGTCATGATTGCGTATATGAACAAGGCAGTTAGTGAACATCTACGCACAAAGGTATTAGAGGTGAGGTAATGAATTTACCATGATAGTTTGTTTGACCAAACATCGACCTGTCAAATTCAAATAAGGTCATTCTGAAATCTACACTGCCAAGTATTCGATGAACGTGGAGTACATTCCCCGATTTAGAAACTACAGATACTTAGGTGGTTAATAACTATATTATTATCTCACCTAGGATCCTGAGGCAGATTTGATTTCAGCACGTTCCCCATAAGCACTATCTTTGGGCTTCATCAAATTTCCTATAAAATGCAAAACTACCTCAGTTTATTCGTCAACTTCAAATGGTGTCAGTTGTTTACGGACAGTCAAAAGTAGTAATATCACTATTCAGTTAAATTTGTTTCAGTTCTACATCGCTTTTTGTTGGCGAGTCTGTTTTTTAGATCGTTAGCTTACGTCTCGTTGGCAAGTTTAAAAATTTGGATCCGTATCACTATGTTGCACAAATTGAGCCATGGTGGCGTTCGCCATATTTTTTTAAAACGCTTACGAAAGACTGGTCCAATCAAAAATCTCTATATTGAGCCTGGAGTTCCCGCAAACGACGAATTAATCCGTATCATTTTATAGTATAAGAGCGTGCTTTATGTCAACGCAAGCCCTCGGTTGATGGAATTGTAATGTTCTCCTAAGATCATTAGAATGACAGTCCGGCTAGCGGAGTTCAAGAGTTACGACGACGCGGTTCCATTGCTTTACAGTCAACCAAACGAAATGTTGGAAGAGCTTAAATAACTGCGGTAGGATAACCTCCTCACTCGAGTGACCTCATCAGATTGGACACTTCCGATAGTGATTACGATGAAACGGAATAAAGAAACTCCGCGGACCTGCGGAGGTTTTAGATTGACATTGAATTCTCAAAAACCGTGGTTGTCCTTGCGAAATCGGGGAATTTCATGAAGTGTGTTCAAGGCGGCAAACAGTTCAATATTACTCACTGGATAGATGCCTACCAGTGGAATCTGAAAGACTCGCTGTCCAAGTCACTTAGACCTACCAGCACTTCTCGAATCCTGCTAGCATACCTCTTTGTACCATTCGGGCTTTAACTGTTTTAAGGTGTCTTTTGGGCATCCATCGATCAGACGAGCAGTGACTTTAACGAAGTACTGACATACAAAGGCAAACTCGACTGTGGAACATTTGAGGAGAATTAGCATACCACGAAGCTACTCAGGACGCCTCCTCACGTGTTCGTCGAAACATTCGAATGAAGGCTTAGCTCCACTAAACTGTAAATACCGCGCTTCACTATGGAGTTCAAAGTTTATCAATAGAAGTAAAGAAGCACCAAGACGCAGATTGACATGGAGTCCCAAAAAACCTATGACGCTTGATGTCTATTGTTACAGTAATGTTGTGGAGAACTTGATCTTAACAGTGACGATCATAACTGTGTGATTTTTAAACTGCCACAAGAGCGAGGTGAAATTATAGATGACTGGAGCACGGTGCATTTTACCACCCAAGTCAAACCGGTGAGATTGATTAGGTCGTGATACCGCGTTGTATTGACGGGAGTGATGCGGCCTCCTTCCGGGCCATTTGTAGAATCCCTACGCGGCAACTCGACCGATCAGTGGTTGAGATCACAGCGTTCAGTGACACTAACTCGCATTACGGCCATATTGATCAGGTCCAATTCAGCACCACATTAGACAGAAGTACAGTGACCTACATGCCAAACGATGATCTGCCTCTCAAACCACGGGACGAAACTGTCGAGGAAAAACACCCCAATCGGATTATTTTTGCTGCAAGTAAGTCAACTCAACGAGGCTCTCTTAACAACAGGCAATGGTGATAATCACTGTTTTCGGAAAAGCCATTTGCTGAACACAGTTTGCCATATGTTCGGGTCCGTCAGTCAAGAAAAAACACCTACAGCCAAAATTAGGTGTGTTGACAAATCTGATTCTGTTGAAATGACAACTCTCAGTCTGAACAAACTTCCACAACTGAAGTACATTTGAAACGCAATACGATTACTGTTGTACTATGTTGTATTCTTGAACCAGTTGTTCAAAATACTGTGAGCTGTGTAAGTGTTTATAATCCAAATAGGTTTAACTGAAACCACAACTTCTATTATTGTATTTTCATTACATACAAGTTGAAGCTATCATCAAGCTAGGTTCATACATACCCCCAGTGTGGTGAGTTTTCGCACGATAAATTATTAGCCATTAGTTATGTAGAACTCTTGTTATTTAATAGACGTAGTGGTTTTCTCAAGTTCGAAGGGGGCACTGGACGCCATTTTATGAGGATTCGCTCTCAGTGCACATACTAACTATTACCTAGAATTGAACTTCGATCCCCGTGACTGTGAGACGGATGTGTTAACTATTAAGCTACCATCACATCTCTCAGGAAGATTTATGATTACAGATTTTACCGAGCCTGTTAGTTTCATTCGTTTCGATTGTTTTTGCACCAGGTTTTCATACGTTGATCTGAACTGACTTTCAGGCTATCTGGTGCAACCATTTTCGGCAGTCCGTACAAAACATAAACATGTTAAGGGTCAAATTATCAGCCAGTGGACCATAAGGGTAGGTTCTGCTCGTGTACACTGTTTACATAGTCAGATTGAGATCGCAACTGCTAATTCTTAATCATCATCATGTACGCGACCCACGATAAAACTATGCGGTCATCGAGTATACCATAAATTGTTTTAGTGTAGTAGAACACAGAAGTCTTGTTAACCGTACTTGATTGACTAAGATGACCACACAACGTTAGTGAACATCCAGTCACTTGATATAATCATAAAGTATACTGCGAGATGCAAATGACCTGTTTATTTCAAGCACTTGGTTATGAATTCATTCAGCTACAGTGAATGTACACAAACGTGTTTCCTTTCATACTTTCTGTATTGGATTTTCTTGGTAAACCTCGGTGAAATAACCCTGATAGTGAACCCAAATTTGATGGTGATTGAGCAAACGCTGTAAAGTGAGGAGGATATATAATGCATAGCACTAGAACACTCGTGAATGCTGATATAACTAGATGAAAGTTCGATAGTTTTCAACTCTTTTCAGGGTCAGGGAAAGGTTTACACTGGTTGCCGTCTCCTAACGGGTATCTTTGTACATACGTGTTTTCTACCCAAAATCTGTCTGGGTAATCAGGAAAGTGACCAATGATCAACCCAATAAGGATGAGGACACAGACAGTTTAATGAGTGGACAGATAACATGCTGATTGCACGTTTGTAATTACACTAACATTCAGAAGTCAATTTTAAACCTTGGTTGCTTAAACTCCACTCATCCGGTGTCTACAGACGGTGCTACGGGCATTCATATATGGACGAACAACGTACATATATGTACGGAGGTGGATAACTTGTCTACTTCAAAACGGAAGTCACAATTAAATTAAAAAGTATCGTTCTGGAAAAAGGCTGAAAAAACGATTTGCTCATGTATGTGCATATTTGACTTCGGTGTCATCGATTAGAAAGGAATATTGCTAACAGTGAACATGCTTGCTGCTTCCACAAATGCCATAGATTACCTTGGTTTTGTCACGGTATCCTTTGATTCCACACTTTCGTTTTGCATTTATTCGGGTATATGATTAATTTCGTACAATATGCAGGAAGTATTAACCAAACAAAGGCTTACCGATTCATTGAATTACGAATTCCTTTTTAAGTTATGATCTAGTGACCTCACAGTATTTAATCCATTCATTTACTACTGAAATATCCGGCAATTTTTTATATATACCTATTGCTTATTCCCAGGTTGTACGACCAGCAGTGTAAAGTCTCAGAATGACCACTTTGTCAGCACTGTATAAATTGTGTTATCAAATCTTATAACCGTCTGTTTTCTTTCCAGACTATTTTGTGTCTCGGCTGTTTTATGGATACTTGGTGAAATGTTATGTTTCTTACCTTGATATACCAAAAACGATTGTTTCATCGGGTCTTTCTAAAAATATATTGTTTTACTGTTTGGACAACCAACTCTGGGATCCTTCCTGAGCCCATTAACAGTCTAAGGTCATAGTGTCCACAACTGTCGGGTAAATTATCTACTTCCAGGAAATTTTCTCTATCAAATGAAACTATTCGGATGATGTGCGAAGGCCTGAGGTAACAGGATACCTACAGCCCGTCCCGCCGAACGTGACTAGAGGCTGTTCTGAAAGAACATTTTTTATACAGATGACCTTTGTAACAAAATCACTCTCAGTGTGTACATACCGTCAATAAAATGACATCAAACCTGCTTTGCATTTTATGCTTATGTTACCTTCTGGTATCGTTCCAGGTAGCTATACTAATAACAGTGTTCTCTTTTATTATACCATATATAACTGGACAAAAGCAACTTGAACGTAGCTAAAAGGTTGAACAACAGTAGACCACGTCTTGCAAATTTGGCGCTCAAGACCATTCGAGTGAACTGGTTCGTGTGATTGTAATATACAAGCCGACCGTTTCTAATCCGCTCTTCCTTTACACTTGTGGACTAACTTCGGAGCAACATGGAGACACCGGAGGACAGCTTTCTTCCGAAGTATGTGTTTCAGCAACAGTCCCGTAAAAGGAAACAACACAAACAAGCATGGGCCAAGGCCTAGTAAGCCATGTACATGACTTACACAAACGAAGACTAAGACGACGTCAACAACACAACAACACGCTCTGTCACACAGTTCAAATTCAACCCATGTGCACCTGCTGATTTCGACCGCACGTTAAATAATGATCACTGTTGATACGTGTCCACGAAGTATCCTCAGAAAGTAGTCAGATAAGGACATTTGATTCACTTGAAGTTTCACCTGTATTAGATGATGATGGCACCTGAACGATCAACTCAAGTTTCACCAACGTTGAGAAGTAGATTAAATGAATCAGCATAAAAACGCGAAGACGGATTGCAATGACTGTGCTCGTCAAAAACATGTACCGTCTCATAAGTTGACTTAAACATAAATCCAACTTGGGTGTAGCCGAGTGGTCAATGAGGTCTAAGGCTCAAATTTCACTGAACAGAAAAACATTTCCAGTGCAGTTAAGGTCTTGGTATTTCCACATTAATGTTTCACGTTAGATCAGTCATTAGTATAAAGTTGACGGAAATCCACTGGACCGGTTTTACCTATAAGATTTCGATCCCCCTGGGACGCAAGATTTTGCTGTATGTGTAGAATTGCTCAAAGGTTTGCGGAAGCAAGTGAGTTTGGTTTTTTGTCCATGCCAGCGATTGGCTATGTATACTAGTCCATATTGATTTCATGGGCTCTGGAATAACAATGTTAGTTTGATGGTGTCATGGACAACTGACCAATAATATGAATCCGACCTTATCAATAGTCTATTTTATAAGTAATAGAAAAGAACGACCGATCTACACTGCGACCGTTAAGTTATTCCATGAATTGACTACCACATGCTGTGTAAACAGTTATCTCGGCATAGGTTAGTATTGGAAGGCAAGAACAGTTAATAGGGTTGTTTCAGCCTTAGGAAAAAATTGCTCGTTTCAACTGAATTCATATGATAGGTTACAAACTATATATTAGTGACAGTCAACTTCATATCACTTTTACAGCTTTTCCTCGGTGTCTGCTTTTTTGCATGAATCCCACAGTGTTGTGTCCATTCACAATTATAGATTCAATGATCATACAAAATGCATACGTGTTCATCGATAGATATATGCTCATTTTGAAGACACATCTAGATATCTGCTCGCTAGTGAGGTTGGAGTCTAACGACAGGTCGCCATGCTTTGTTTCTGGTGCATTTAGTTTTGGACAAAAGTAATCAGAAGTAGTCACTTTTATCTACAAGATCGGACCAGATATATGAGATCATGCCTGATATTACTGAACCATGTCAAACTTGAATCAACATAACGTTTTTCAAATCAAACAACCGACGAAATAAGAGTAGTTCGAGGAACTTTTGTGCATTCATGAGAGAGTTAGTACAGTTACTTTCAAGGAATGTGGACAAAACGTTTAATAATGTAACATAACAAAAAAATGTTCGTCAAAATGGATTCAAATTGATTTGATTCTGCTTTCTGCTCAACCGTGTACAAAGTGGTGTGTCCTGCCAATACATCGTGTGATGAACGCTATTGTCAATGCAATAACTGATATGTTGAGGAATAAGGGGAATTTAACAGAGATCAGTCACCCTGATTACAGGGTTCTTACTTTCGGTTAAGGGGGTAATTTTGGTTACTGTGAAGTTTAACACGTGTATACATACAAGACACAAATAACAAGCGAATGAGCATAGTGGCAGTTTTGAAAGCATCAAAATTCCTTTGTTCCTGACAGTTTTGTAGCTGTGGAAATGGATTTATCAAAACAAGCAAAAAGAAGACAACCAAATTAACTATTATAAATATTCTTTTCTCCGTCAGTTTGCTAAATCTATAGTGATAATCATCTTGATTTGCGTAAGTTTATGTTGAGGAGTACCTCTGTGAACACACACTTCAAACAAGAAAATCGGTTGTGCTCAGCCACTGAGAAACCCTATCGACTGGCATTTGAACTTTGACACTAGGGTTGACTTTCAATTGTGATACTCAGTTCCGCCAATTTTTGACAATGGAAATGCAGTTCCAGCTTTCCGGGTAATTTGGTGCAAACTCTCACAACTGGTAGGCTAATAACATAGGTGAGAGTCTCCAATTTCCATTGTTGGATATAATTGTGATGCACTCTTTTCCAGTCCCTGAGTGCGAATCCGCTGTTTCCGAACAGTTACAACGAAAGCATGGTTGTCAATCAGATTCGCTGAATTCTCTCCTGACATTACAGTGTCTCGTGAAACCCAACCCCATTGGACTTCTCATCTTCAGTTTGGTTAATGACTCTTTCGTTGGAACATTTTTGATAGAGAATGTCAATTCTATTCATCGTATGTTTCCTATACAAACCTAGCCTCACGATGATTACGTGAATATGTTTACATAAAAGCTGTTGCACTGATAAATTTATATATAACGAAACGTTTGCTGTGGACTTCTAATTTGCACTGTGACGTTTCTGCTCTAAATGAGGTAAACCTTCGGCCTGGGCATTCAGTACAGAAATACTAGTATGATTCAGTAAATGTGCAGCTAGCAAAGAAAGTGGACAGTACCCTTATCCGATCTGAATCGTGCAGACCAATTATCGACTAACCACATTTTTGTCAAGTTACGTCGATAACAGTATGTGTGTATCTTATTGCATTCCCATCAGCCATGATGGGGTTTTAACTGTTGGGTGACCACTTATGAGCCATCCGAGAGTAAGTACCATTTCACTCGAAATCTCGGGATCACTTTTGTAATTATTTTCTTGTGTATTAAAATGAAGGGGCTATATTTACTGCTATGAAGTTGTATAGTTATGTGCTATTCCATTGTACACGCTAAGACAATTAAGCGGACAACTTTAGCTAGTTTCTAGTTTCTAATTAATGTTTCCTTGAATTTCAGCTCACGGTTTTAATGACTGTTACTGATGTGCTGAACCAAATCAACTATCTCAATTCGAGGATAAGCAACAAAACCAGTTTGACGCCGTACAAAACGAAAAGTTTATAGCTGCCAAGGGAATAACGTGGTCAGAGAGCGAAGGTCATGTGGGCGGATGGTGTGAACTATGCATGCACGTAAATACTCTTCCCGGTGCAACTCTCTTCGAAAGCGTACAAAGTTCACGCTCGGGCTTTATCGCCATCTGTGAGCGTTACCAAGTGGTGAAAGTTCAAACAAATTGTCAATTCAACTAAATTTTCTCCAGTTTTATACATTGCGTAAAAATCCCCAGCGTAGTCATGATAAATGCTGTGTTTCGAACAAGCTCATTTTCAGTGATTCATCATCAGGCTCAATACATCACAGTTATATCACACTTTACAGGGGAATCATGAAAGGGGTGAACTTGGACGGGTGGTTTATGAAGTCAGTCAATTTGATGTCACACTACATCAAGTACCCACTTGAACAGTGGTTCTTCACAGGCTAACAGGGCGGGGAATGGCCAAGGTAGATCGAAAGTCTGAACAAAACGTCTCTGGACGAAAAGGGGTGGGTTAAACGGGCGAATTCCAATAGCCTCTGCTGTGGACAGAATCCAATGCCTCACCGCCCTCGACTGGGTGACCTTAACTCGGTAGATTGGGTGAAATGCGTCCGTCACATTAACATAATGATTGGAATCCACCTGGTGCGACAGTATGGCGCTTTTGACAGATTTCTTTATTTCACTGTTGAGCCAAGCTGGGTAGAGTTTCCGGACCCATTCAGATAGGCGTCTGGTCGTGCGGCCAACAAAACTGGTTCCACAGGAACAAGTGAATGAGTGTGCACAAAACCAACCGTCCATGTTTACCCCCTTCATGATTCCGCTGTAAAAAGTGATATAATTATGACGTATTCAGCTTGATGATGAACAGCTGAAAACGAGCTCGTTTGCTACACAGTATTTTTTATATATTAATTATCACAGGGATGCTGGCGTGAATTCTAGGTAAAACAAAAAATACACCGCTCACAATTACTACGGCATTTCTGTCACAGAACCTCATCGAAGGTACTGTTCCATATGACAGCCGTCTAAATCGATTGACAGACCAGTTATAAGAAGGCGCCTGCGATTCGAAAGTAGTTCTTGCAGAAATCGACAAACGAGCATATTGCCATCCAACCACGTCCTAGTAACTTTAGGCCTTATCGTAATGAACTGTGGGGATATGTGAAACAACTGTTTTATTACGAGTCACTCTTAGTTGTGGCTTGTGAATTGATTAAAGAATGGTTGGAATGAAATGTGCTTATTGTCATTCCGTTAGATGCTGTACATAAAGACTAGCAAATTGTGGATGTGTCCCACTATTTCAATGTGATGAACGGAGATCATAAATCCCACGCTTGCTATTTTTGGTTTGTGCGGGATAAATGCACATTATGCTCAGTAGAAACTAATTGTGTTCTTTAACAAATCTCTTTACAAATCTGGCCTATTTTTAAGACATCCTAGTCAATCGACGACTCTTTCTACCGTCTATTTAGATGAATATATATTAGTTTTAATCCAATGGAATCAGTAGAAATTATCCGTTCCTTTATCTGATGTACATTTATTTGTCACGCACTCTGAATAAGAAATAACGCATTCACTTACTGTACGATACTTGTTCGAACTGTTTTCGTTGTATCTCATTAAGTGCATATTGCAGAAATGAAAATCACAAAATATGCACAAAATTATCAATTGTGGGGAGTGTTCTGTCTAGGTATGAGGAGAAGAAGACGAAGTCCACTAACCCTACCAAGATAACGCTAATTTGATATTGAGTGTCGAATCACCGTTCACTAATGTGCCCATTAATGTAACTGTGCGGTTTTCATGTGATTACATAAGCTCTAAAGGAATATCACTTTCTATCCCGCTGTCTGAATTAGAACATCTACTATACCTGTGCACACCAGATGTTCAGTTCCAATTTCACGAGAGAAGTTTCACACAAATCAAAGGAGTCGTTGTGGGAAGTCCTCCAGGTGTAAACCTTGCGGACATTTTTGTTGCCCATATAGAAAGCAAAATGGATCAACATATCGCAGCGAGCGCGGTTTATCGAATATATGTGGACGGAAATATCGTGACCGCTGACATTAAACAACAGATCGATAATTTAATGACAGAATTGAATTTCGGTCTCAAGAAACTACTATTTACGATGAAGTTAGTAAAGGATAACTGTCGTTTTTGGATGCACTGATCCAGCTGATGGCACCATAAGATGGCCGGTCTACATGGACAGAGCAGTACTTGCGCTACGATAGATTTGTCTCAGTTCAACGCAAACAGGATTTAGTAAGGATCTTATTCGATCAAGCTAGAAAAATTTGCACAGCTTATACAATCGACGAAGAGTACCGTCGTCTTGAAGACACATTAAAAGCCAATGGCTATCCAGATTAGTTTATAAGACTGTTCGCCAAACCACAGATCAACATCCAACCCCTTCATTTAGTTGAACTGAAAGCTACATTCATTCGACTCCATTTCAAGGGCAACGATGTCTTTTACCTTTTGAAAGTCGATTAGTTGACGCTGTTAAACGGGTTTTTCACGCGGCTGAAGTAGTTCTCAGTTTTGACATCACTATAATGCAAACGTTCATCATTAACGACCAGGTATCTGTCCCACTGATCTCGAACTGCGTGTACTAATATTCGTGTTGGTGCAGTTCCACCTACATTGGAGTGAGGGAGAGGCAGCAGCAAGTCAGGATGGCAGAGCATTTGCTTAAGTGGGTGTGCAACCGCGGCAGCTGACCCGTTGGAATCCGTGCAAATGAAGTCAAAGGTCGTTCAAACAGGACGCCTGCCTCACTCATTGCACGTCATATGCTCGAGACAAACCACGAGACTGGCAATCCGCCAGCATTCTCAGTCATCTTCATGCACCGGAATAAACGTCTACTTGACTTTGCCGAGGCAATTGCTATTGAACCATTGGAATCGTCATGGTGTGTGCAAAAGGACTTGTTTATTAAATTAGCACTACCTTGGTGGTGCTAGTGGATTTTTTTCTCATACATGAACAAAACGCTCTCCGTAAGTGACAACTGCATGCATATTTTTTAATTTTCATTCCCACAGCGAAATCATTTCGAACAAAGATCGTGCAATATACCACTGATAACTTGTCTTTTCAAGTTCATTTCAGGGAAAGCTTGTTTCATATATTCACGTATGTTTTTAGCGTGATTCGACAGTAAAGACCGTTACTGGTGTCTTGAAAAAGTGATTGGAGGTATGATGCATACGAACTGCACTACTTTTGTTGATTTGGCTTAAAATACTTTCTTTTAATGTCTCTTGTAATGTTTTTGCAAAAATGTCCAATCCAGGCAGTGAGTCCAGCTTCCAAACATTTTTTCCCTGATGAATGACAAACAGAAGTCTCTGTGCCTACCTCACTTTTTATAGAGACTGATGAATCCTACATTTAGTTCTGTGTACATTTGTAGATGGTTCTGCAGGGAATCGACTGAGGGTAAATGTTCCAAGTAAAACGTTGGTTGACAAACCTTCATATTTTCAGGTACATTTATTCAGTAGCCGGAACGTTTTCTTTTTCGTTCAAGCTGAACCTTACCTCTCGTGACAAGAGAACGATTGAAGTAATGTAATTCTATCGAATAAGTCTGTAGGATGCCAAGGTGGTTATTCACTCATTGTTACAACACTGGAACATTCATGACCTGTCGAAATATTAGCTCGTATAGAGTTTATGGATAACATGTGGTCATGTTAACAAACGACGGCTGCAACGTGGAATTGCTTTAAGCAGCATATTATGAAAATGCTCAAGTTCGTGTGAAAACCTTAAGGTTTTCCAGGTCATTCTAATGACTTTCTATGTTAATGCAGTAGGATTAAATGAGTGTAAACTCAGGTTGGATTAGTTTTGCTCGCAAGTTTGTCAATTACTTAGAAGTGGAACGTGAACACTCAGGGACACACCGTAGCAACGTTTTCTGTAAACTATTGGTCGATCTTGCAGGTTTGTCGCATGTAGGACATCTTAGGACAGTACGGAATTAGGTTTTCTGGTGCCTTTGCCTCCAAACGTATTCTCAGAATAATAGACTGCTATTGTATGAAGTGTACTGGAACCTTATAACCTTCTTCTAAATTATTTCGTTTAATCTTACTTATGCTGTTTATAATCGCCTTGTTACTAGTTGATATTTTTATGCTTATGTTGAAAACAGCACTGGCTACTTATGAAAATTATTTTAAGAGTGAGTTCATACGGAACCCGTCACTGTGTTCCACGAATAAAAACTACCGTTGGAGTACTGAGTAATATCTTAATTTCTTATTTAATCCAAGCGAATACCACGTGTATGCATAATGTTGTTCCGAATTACAAATGTGAAGGCAACGAGAAAATGGGGAACAAAGCAAACTGTACAATACCTTGGAGGAAGTATCTGTTGAGAACTACATATGAATGAAAAGTGTAGTTTCTGACTGAACGAAGTGATAGTGTGATGCCAGAAGTGTTTATGGTAGGTTGTGGTAGGATCGGACTTGTGACGACCGAACGCACGTGCGGAATTACTTCTTATTTTATTAGAACTCACTTCCAAATTTCGAGGTACTCTCAGCTTGACACAGTGGGCATTCTTATAGGCCTTCAGGGAAATCACACCTTATAAAAGAAGACGTTCGAGAAGCTGGACTGGTCATGATTTAAATTTGGGTCGACCAGGTAAATCAATACGACAGTTGACTAAAACAGTTCATACGGATAATGAAATAACTTTCCTGATTTACTGTGTACTTTTTCCTTTCATAAATTCCTTTCAGTTTGCATTACAATTAGTTGTAGTGGATAGAGTTCTCCTGAAGAATTGTGTGCAAGATTAAACCGAACGAACAAAATTGGTACGGAATGGAGCTGTGACATTGAGCACAATTCTTCTGGTTCAGCCAGTTTCAGGTCCTTCCTGGTTAATTCACAGCAACTAAAGAATACAATAGTGACTCAAATCGTTTGCCAAAATAACACCGCCGAAGAGAACATGAATGTAAACCAGTAGTTAAGCCTTCTTGTTCTGACAGACCACTTGATCATAACGTTCTGCACTTATACAACCAATTTCTTCATATGCCTTCCAACAGTAATTGAAACCACTCAGAACCACATCGCGTTAGCTCGCTGTGAGGTAGAACAGTAAGCTATCGCAGATACAACTAGCGTCCATATTTAATAACGTGCGGTCATGGTTACTGCTTTAGAAATAAGTAACCATTCTGGTGGTCGGTTATCGGTAAGTGTCATGCCAAGCAGAGTCCGAAAGGACCACTTAATGTTATGCTATGTTCAAGTTAATCAATTTTCAACTAAAAGACCATTAAACCTGTATATTGTCACCAAAGTTGTGAGAGGCGGACGAGAGCTGTTCCATCTAATAGTTATTGATTATAGTCTTCAAACTTGATGTAACCTTCTACAAGTGACTCTTCTGTATTCTTTGTACGTATGTTTGTATTCAGTGTCATTGTTTTCTATGCCGGCTGCCAATTCACGGCCCGAGGCAGATAACATGAAGCAGCTGGCGCAGGTAAAACATAAAAAATATACGGTTCTCATTATCATCTCACTTTATCCTAACACTCATTGACTGTCCATCCACACATCAGGACTGAATGAAACAGTTTAGGCCTGTTGTTGTCTACCACTTGATTAAGGGATTCCTGCCGAATCTCCTTCACTAATCTAGTTACCAATCCATCCGAATTAGAATGAGCTCTTAATAATAAACGCTTGCGACCAAACTTGACCGAAAAATTGCTATGCTAGGAATGGACTGAGGAGTCACAACTTCATCACTGAACAGATTATGAACAAGTACGTATACAGCATCAATGGCGAATAATTCACTAATTAAATTGAGATTTCTAAAATAAAGTGTGGTGGTCTTACAGTTCATGCATGGGCTAATGCCGGCTTAACTGAAGAGAAGGATGTGGTCATTCTAGATAACTGTTATCAGTCCGATCTTGAAGAAATTATCAGGAGAATGCTCACTATCACCTGTGTCCATCTAGAATAACTAAACCTCAAAAGCTGATAACACTCTGGTTAGCCAACTCAGCCATTTCGTAGTGAGTACTTTGTTCGCATTTTCTAATCAGATACACCCTTCAAGATTCTGCGTTTAGTCAGACCTAGCTGTGGGTTAGCGTGGAAATGAATTATTCTGAAGATGAACAGCGTTCATCAAAGCACATCAAGACTACACCTCATAACAGGCCGATGGACGTACGTAAAAGTGCCACCAGTCAAGATCGTTAGATGTGCGTATTTTTATCCCTGATTACCCGGGTTGTCTACGATTATACGATGTGTGTATGACCTAGAGAAATGACACTGAAAACCACTTTGTTTTTCTTTTATCTATAAAAAGTATGCCTGTTTGAGTCTATTGTGTGCCCTCAAATACATTTGTGGATTATGCGTTCACATAATTCCCCAGTCACAGCAAACCCGGTACACGTAACGCATCACTTGTTCTAGGATGAATTTGGTCATATGATTTTCTGACCAAAACCTTGATTCCTAAGTCTGCATATTTCGGACATTCCACCGTCGAACTCTACTGTTTGTTGCGACCTGTCCTTCTCATTCATAATTTCTCCCACAACCATAATAAAATCTTATTATTTGATCGTGCACATTTCATACATTATAGAGACTGTAATACTCTGTTTGTTAGTCAGTTTGAACCGTACCTATATCTTTATGGCCATTCATAAAGAGATGTAAGTTTTATTCACTGTAAGATAGCACAAACAAACAGAAGCCTTTTCGTGGTATTGTAGGTTATATGCGAGAAGACTGAAAGATATTATTCGTTAGATACCATGAACCGCAATGTACTGTTCAGACATACGTTAGTATTTTTCGTTCCGTTATGAATGCTGTGGTTAATTAAGACGCATGGATCCATGTTGCACTGAATAAAAATAAATCCGCTGTATACGGAGTGTCCCCAGGAAAGTGTAGCATCTTTTGAGAACGTACCCTTTAATGTACGTTTGGTGTTAACTACTTTGTTGGATGGTCGTGCACAAGATTATAGAGTTCAATTACAGCAATACAAACATAATGATGTAACGTTTATAAAACAGCCCTGTCTGTGTTGTTCATCAAACACAATATTTCAAAGGGTTTGCTAGTATGAATCACCTCACAGCTTGTATGTCAAGTACTCTTCACATACAAAACTGTTTATGGAACAATTAGTGGTTCATAATAGCTCGACTCAAAAGGACAATGTCACTTCCTGCTTGCTTACAAAGCTGAAAAAACCGTATAGGCGTCCGGTCTCTCCGTCGTATGCAACCTTTTGTGTAGACCAAATTATCTCCACGCTCAAAACTACACGCTAAAACGATTACGCACTGATGATGTCACCTCGCTTGGTGATGAAACGTTTGCAACCTAAATGCCAAGCTCGGCGAACATACCAATACCGAAACTCGGCGAGTTAGGACTGGTCAGTCTACAGACATTAATCATGTGCAGATGAACGTTTACCACCAGAAGATAAAA
>LUCH01002067.1:87211-101431 GCA_013368495.1 Paragonimus heterotremus
TGTTGTATGCTCCCCAATGTCTCAAATGTTCACTAAATGATGATCTGGTGACAAGTCTGGAGTAAGGGGTTGGTTTTGAATGCAATGAACATCACTCAGATCTGATCGCAGCTGTCCTATTCTCAAAACGTTCTAGTCATTCTTTTTTGTAAAAAAAAAACATTACAATCGAATTTCACTCTCTTTGGTGCTCGTCATTTGCGCCCACTTTTGAGACGGCCGGGACTAAAACCCACTCATTCATGAGACAACCGTGTTGACAACTGCGCCATTGACCTGAAATCAGATACGAGTGAATTATCATATGTGAACACTCAACCACTTTCGTCTGTGAGTATTGTTCTGATTGCCAGATAGTGTCGATAGAAGACACAGTAACTGTCCTGTTAACTTTCGGTAGTGCAAGGATATGCAGTACTGACCAGTCCTGAAAAGAGCGAAATTTGGGTTCAGTTTTTTCTCTTGAAAGGGGCTGACCGAAATATCTACGAAAATGCGACAGATTCTATCAGTTGCCAGTGGTACTCCACATGTGTATCTGGCGAGTCCCAGGATAGGCTTCCCCCCATATCATTCTCCTTTACATTGTAACAATCTTAGGTAATTCAGGTGTTTTGATGTTTTCCTGCTGGCCAGTGTTTCCCGAATTCGAGTAGTCGGCAGCTGGCTTACATCTAAATCTGGCAGGGCTGACTACGTCCCAACCCGCGTGCCATCATTCTGTTGTACTGCAACGAATCCTGGTTAGCGCGGTTCCAATCGCGCTTACCTGTATGTTTTTTCTATTCGGAGCTGTACGATGGTTTCAATATTCTGTCTATTGTCGTAAAATGATCCTACTATCGTGAAAACAAACCCCATACCAGAGTCCTTAGATAATTTGTTCCCCTGTATGTGTGTGTGTGTTATTATCATTCACAGAACAGTTTCCACTTGACCCCATTATCATTCATGACAGTATAACTAGCTGGACCGTTCCAACAGAGCAGCATTGTTCTACTTACTATGTCGAACTCAAATTGACCGCTTTTCATATGACTGAACCGTTTCTCTGAAGGATGAACACACCTACTTAAAAAGAACACCGTTGTTCTCACCGCTGTTTCCTTTATCAAAACAGTTGATTGTCCGGCTTTCATTAAGAACAATAATCGACATGAGTGTTCAGAAAACCACCACAACTTGCCAATTTCATAAACCTTTTCACAGTTAACTCAAACTTCATGGGTTTTCAAGGCTAAACAATAGAGTTAACCTGATGTTTTTATTTTATAAACTAATACTTATTTTGCTGCCATCTCAACAAATTGGATAAGGGTATTGAATAGCATGCCAAGTTTGAAAAGAAACGAATGAATTGCCGTTTGTTAATTCATGTTTAGTGTTTCACTCAAGTGGTCACGTGACAGAAGATAAAAGCTTCTGAAAACTGCCTTTATTATTCAACAGTTTGAGAATACTTAACAAAGTTTGAGGTTTCACGTTGGTGCAATATAGACACCAATGACAAATTCTTATTTTCGCATCTAGATAGACTTTCCGAGAAACTGTTGTCATAACAAGGCACTAGACTTGAATTTCTGTCATACTAAAAGTCAATAGCACTGTTTATTCATGTACGGATCAGAATTTACACTCTAGTTCTCGTATTTGTGAGACTAGCTTGACAATCACTGCACTGTTAAACTCACAGGGAGTATGACGACATAATCGTATTCTAATGCTCAACCACATCTTTGTGGATTTTATCAGCTTCTTCAGCAAATTCGAGGGGGACATAAACTGGCCTATCTACACAGTGACTCATATGAACAAGACATCTTGCTTAGATTATAAAAACTGGCTTTATCGAACTAACTGGGTCAAGTAAATTTGCTGGTTGAAGTGTGGGGACTTAAACTGTAACAGTTAGTTATGTTCGTATTTAAAATGTCTTGGTTCAGCAAAGTCATCAACGTAATAAGTGCACTCACTGAATTCGGATATGTACGTTTAAACAATGATAACGAATGCGTTGTTCAGTTATAAATGATTTACGAATGACACTGGTGGCGAATACAGTTGTTTCCACAAATTGCGATGGTTCATGAGCACTGTATCGCAAGTATGGTAAATAGGTATCGTTTATTAGACTAAAACTTTATGATCAATCAAAATGTTGTTTGGGGAAGTTGCCTTACATTGTCAAAATGATGTAGTTAATAGCTGGGCTGCCATTTTATAAAAATATTTTTCTATTTGCCCACCGGTTTTCCGTCAGCTCTTACTTTTGGGCGATAAACTTTACGTAAATCATTAAACCCTGAAGCTTTAATTATCACAATGCAAGGTGCATGGATGAAAAAACAAACAGGACTTTACTGTGGCTAAGAACTAAGTAGGTAGTATTGATAAAACTGTGTCGGTGAGAAAAAAATCAAAAATGTGCAATGTTCTATCTCTTCCTTTGAGTAGAACATGTATTCGAAAACATTTGTCCCCAGTGATGTAGTGAACAGTTGATCCAGTTAGAGTATCATCTTATCTGCTCAATGGCCATCGGAACATATATATATATATATATCTGTTAAAGTTCGTCTGGTAAACTTGTAGTCTTCTGTTTGGTATTATGCCGATTGATGAAGCCGTTGAGGCATGTTTGGTTTGTTTGTAGAAGGCCTATCCTAAATTTGCTTTCTTTGTTTTAGCTGTGTGCAATAAACGATCATGATGAATTTTACACCCTAATTGCACGTAAAATATTTGGTTCCGTCCTTTCTATAACTATCATTGCTTATCTATTAAAACTTCTTTCTTAGTACTGTTTGACATGTTCCCACCTTCATCTACACCTGAATGTTTTAGTGAGGTCATTTCTCGTTGACTGGTGGGTGTTTGTGGACGCGTGCTTTGTTACTCCATTTTAAACTCCTTTGTTGGATAATTTGTGTATCCGGTTGCTTCACACTCAAGATGAGACAATAACTTTATTGTGATTTTACTAAACAATATCCGTTCGCTCACCTTTTCTAAGGTTTTTATGGACTTAGAAGATAGTCCTGTTAACCTAGTTGTTTGAATAAGCATTATTAGGATTATCGATTAGGCGTTACTGCGTAAATTACCCCCAAATCGCCAAAGGCTACTAATATATATATTGCTTATTAATCGCTTAAAATATACCATTTATACGTTCGGTAAAGTGTGGAAAACCATCAACGCTTTACAGTTAAAAGAGCATTACCACAAAACATTCAGTAGGTACGTTGCATTGTTGATACTCCTAACATCCGGGGGATGCATTTCTTTTGAAGCTGAATGAGGCCTTTTTGCCAAGAACGTGGTTAAGTAACAGCGGAAACTATTCTTTGCATCATGCCACATTTTATTTATTGAAAAGTTTAAAATATGATCTCTTCCGGTAGATTGGCTTTTTTAATTTCGAGGATGAATCGTGAGAATGTTTTGACGTAAAGTTATTCAAGAAGTTATAACATTGTACGGAGTCTGAGGTTGAACGTCTTTTATTCAGTATCTTCCATTAACATTAGTTTTCTATTTTGAGTAGACACTTTATGCGTAGTCTTAATTTTCCAAAAACGATAAATATTGTGATTCTGCCACTAACGTTATGACATTCTGTGTGATGGATATTTCTGCCCGTGCAATAAATGTTGCTTGCCAGAACATTCTTTAGGCTGAATACAGTTGGGAAATGAAAACAACATTGAAATCAGTTATATAAGACGCGTTTTGTGGGAGCATAATGAGTGACATTTCTTGTCGTTGTGGATATAGGCAGTGCACACCGGCATTCGAAAATGGACTCCGTCTATCCACAACAAATTACTGTTAACTGTATTCAGCAAAATATTTAATTTTAGTCAACTATCACTGATAGAAAATAAGAAGTGCTTGTGTGTTGTGTTTGACATGCTTCATTTAACGAGTTTGTGTTGTTGCACAGGTTGTACACCATATGTCAACATTTCACTATCTAATCATTACGGGTGGCATTCGTCATTGGAGTTATTGTCAGAAGCACGTGACTGAAAAATCTACTGGCTAAAACATGGAGTATTAAAATTTGTTCGAATATTCGTGTCGCAGTTGGAATTCAATGTATACTAATCCCTACAGGGTAAAAATAGATTTTAAAATTATATTTGTAGCGACGTTCGAAGTTGCATTTTTGTTAAGCCTAGCTTCATTCGAAACATTATCTTCCACTAAAGAATTTGAATAAAGAGGACGGTAGGTTAATATTGCAAGATTTATCTCCGGACAGATTTCGTTTCATCTGTACGAGTGCATACTACAGACCATTCATATATCGGTAGAAGAAAGCAAACGAGATATCAAAGAAAGCCAAATATCGAAGTGCACAATGGTTGTCGTTACCGTTGTACAGGTAACCTTACAAACAGCTGTTTCTGAACATACAAAACAGGTTTGAATATCCGGATGGCCAGGGCTTCAGTAAATTGCAGTGTTCGCCTGTACGACCTTGAATGCGTTACGCGAAATACTGCTGTATGACCGTGCTGGTTTTGAGTCATTAGGATGGAACGTGTGTTAGATGATACAGGCTCCTTGTAGCGTCATGGGTTTGCGTAACTTGTTTTTTGTCCAACTTCGGAATAAGCTCCATGATCCTGGATGGTAACTGGCCTTCAATACTGCCCATGTAAGATGCTTCGCATCTCAACCGACGTTCATGGATACTATTGAATTTGGCTGACTTAGCGTTGAAATCCGGAGTGTTTTTAGCCGGATCTCTAGAAAGGCAGTAGTTTGTGTACTCGCGGTAGAACGAAACGGATGACACTAAATAAGTTGGCGTACATCGCTGCCTTAAACGAAGGAAGAGCAAATACCGGCTTTTTGAAGGTTATTTCGGGTCGGATTCCTACACCAAAGGTGTGTTTGGATCTTTCAATATACAGACAGTACATAGCATTCACGCACAAAGACGTAGCGAAATATATCTGGACATAAATTGTGTAATATCAACCTATTGTCTTCTTTATTCACAATTACCTTCATTTGCACGTGATATACATAGGGATAATTTTCTCTAAACATCACAAATTGAGTTACTTTGAATCCAACTGTACAAAAACTAGTGTGAAACTTTCCGTTTTCGCCTACATTTGTTCGTTGATATCATTCAAAAACTAATTGCAAGTAGACTGTCATTCTTGTAGTAATTCTACGTAATTCTGTTTTTGCAATAGACAGAAAAATTTCATTTCGTGGGAGTGACGATGACATAACGCTTAAAGTCCTGATGGTTTCTTAGTAGACACCAAAATTCATATTTTGATTTCATTCTCATAATCATTATGTAAATATTTTAAAAATGGTGTTGTATATTAATTACTTAACCTTAGAGGAAGCGCTTAACAACATAAAGTTACGCAATGAATCAGGTGAAATTGCGCTGCATTTTTCAACACGTTAACTGTATCTAGCAAAATCAAACTGTTTGTTGAAAGTTCAAACAATGAAACCGCAGACATTATGCAGCATGCGTTTGAAAAGATACTGCGAGGAGTTACCGAATGCACCGTGCAAGTCTGTTTTGGTGACTTCACTAGTCAAGATCATATCAGAAAGAAGTTTGGTGAGGGTACACAACAATTTGTTTGTCAACCAAACGAAAATTAACATTCCATTTGTACTGCAAGTATTTCCAAGTTGAATATCATTCAGACTTGATCGCAGCTTTCGGATTCAGATAAAACTTCCAGCCGGCATCTTTCGATAGGAGACAGACTCGAGTTCCTCTCCTGTTAGATCTAGTCAGTAGTGCATAACTGTTTCGTGGCTGAGAGCAGAAATCCGGCTGCAATTTCGAGAGACAATCGCGGTGATCATTATAACCTTGGCCCCAGATTGGACATGACCGAATTATCATATCATACCATATCAATTGTGAGTAATGATCTGCAGCTACTGTCCATCATTCTTTCCACAATTCTAATGATCAGAGCAGTAATTAGTTATGTTATTTCGGATACCAACATTTACAAGTCCATGTATCTTGAAAAGAGTTTAAATTTGGATATCACTTTCATTTGTATGTGGTTCATAATCATGCACACATTATACTAGTTGACAGTCCTAGAAAGCAGGACATGGCGAATTCCGTATGACCGTTAGTGAGTACTAAAACCTAAGAATAGAATCCTCTATTTTTTGGTACATAAAACCCATGTTATTGTCGTCATCAAGGTGGTTACGGAGCTCATTCGCTATGCTCTTTAATTCAAGAACATATTCAGACGAATCAGGCTCTGTTTGACAGATTAACTACTTAATTATGATACGACGTCCAGAAATGTTAACAAATGGTATTTTCGCTTTCGCTGATTTTGCTTTGTCAATATGTGAGATGATATAACTGAATATTGTGCATAAACTGTTACGTTACATCAACTTCTGTAGGCGCTTTCTGGGCAGCATTACTCAGATCTTTCTAGGTCGTCGTACTTCTGTTTGAGCTCTAACAATTTATGTACTTATCTACCGAATGCAGACTGATGTCTTGGCTGTCTGAATGAGTTTTACAGTTATATGTATTTCATTGAAGGATTTATCGTCACGCGATACAGAACTTGGATATTGTGTGGTCCATTAGCGAACAACTCTGTCATTCCTGGATGTCTCATTCAGATATGGTTAGCGCGTATTTCTGATTTTTGCACTCCCTCTTATGGAGTCAAACAGTTTATATCTACTTGTGACGATTCCGAGAGGACTTAGTAAACGTTAAACCAAACGAGGGACTGTATGCCCCAAAGTGAGTTGAGTGTTCGATTGGATTTCCGTCATTGGTTACATGAGTACAGCATACCCGTTGTGGAAATCAGTTGGTTCTGCCGTAAGTGAAAAGTCAAATAATTGGATTATGAGACTTTCGGAACAGACACGAAAGACAATTGTGGTAAGGTATTCTTGTGGGTCATTAAAGAGAGTTACATCAATAGAGAAAGCGATCGAGCCATCTCATAAAAGAGAGGTTTAAAACTCGTGGTGATCTGTCTGATGAATCTGGTTTACTGCAAATGAAATTCCGTACTGAAGGATGACTTTTCTTAGCTTCAGCTGAGCACAGATAAAAGGATTTCATTGAGTCGAAATGTGTGTTAAATAGCGAGCTTCGCTTATGACTGAAGCCATAAACAACAACTATTTTTGTGTTGCATGATGTTCCGCTTAATCAATTTCACCTTCAGCCGGGGTGGTCTGGACCTGTGTGACTAGATCTGGACACTACATACAGGATGGTTGTGCCTGAGTTTGGCAGGTAAAAGGTGACCGCGTTCGAACAACTCTGACCAAACATGCATATGAAAAAGAATGTGGAGCGTTCCAAGAGTAGAATGATAATGGTATTATGGGACTAAACGCGGAAGTAATCTTAAGGAAGAGTAGACGGAAACTTTTAAACCAAGCTCTTCGATGAACCACCGGTTGTCTGTGAATAGCAGCTTGGAAGAGCTAGGACTTATGGAACGACAACGTAGTGAACCGAACTTCTAAGGCGGTGAAAAGAAATTATGGTTCAGTTGAAATACATACTTCGTTCTAACCACCACTCTCTTTGCGTCGTGACCTGTTCCAATTGAGATAAGTTGGTTTATGTAGGTCGTAGTATTGTCGATTGAAATTGGAACAATGGCAATCTATTTCTGCTACCCAGCTTGCTCTTCGACACACTGAATGAACAGTTTCAGTATGACGTTAGCAGTGTTGTAATGAGCATAAACAGAAACGGTAAGCAAATTATTGAATGGAACTATGATTTACAACCTCCCAAAGTACAAAGCTTTACGGTTAAATTGACTACAGCTTATAGCAAATGATGTAAAGCCATTAATTTTATTAGGAAAGATAATTTCAGATTTTAAAATTCTTTTCCATCTGGTGCTAACTGGTGAATTGTTTACTTTCCTGAAACAAGATTTTTTAAGTCCGTATCATACAGATGTAAATAGTCGGCAAAAAACGATAAGCTTTCCTACACAAGGTGTGCAAACTAAAATGTGTTATGTTACACTCAGTTGCAAAAATGGATTAGAAACGTGCCTTTCTGTACAATAATGTAAAATTCTCAGGAACCATATTTGTATTTTGTTGTGTACAATTCGATTCAGGAGTTCACAGAAACTTTTCATCAAATTTTTTCACACTTGTATCTACGTGTGAGATTAGTGAGGATAAAGCAGCTGTTGTAATACATGGACTGACAGAAATTAAGAACACACCTGCTGGTCAGGATAATGTTTTAAGTTACCTAATCTGAGAAATTTGTACATCTTGCTTTTTGGTCATGTTAGATTGAGGACAGCAATTTGGCTAGAAATTTCAACGGCGAGGTTGGATACCTTGAGTTAAATCGATCTTTTATCACTAAGAGAAATTTAAATAATTCTTTTTAGAAAATTTTACCATGTTTAAAGGCGGTTCTAACTTTTTGTGGACTTTTCAGTCGGTTATCTTTCGAAAGAGACAGTAGATTGGAAAATAATTTTTGTCAGTATAAGTTTGCCACAGCAGAATTTTGAATCCTTGCTTTCCATTCACAAGGCAGCCATAATGATCATTAACACTCGTAGGGTTTCTAACCACGGTAGACCTAGAAGAGTGGAAAAGCCCACTAATTAGACAACTGATTATCACTAGAAAATATGGCAAGCGCAATAATTACAGAAAAGAGTGACAACTTCAGCAGCTGGACTGGTTACCAGGAGAGTCAACAGCGTTGATCTCCATTAAGATCTTTCCACTAATTCTGGGCTGTATTGCAGAATTTACCTCCCGCCATTTTCCTAAAGTGTCCATTCACAACACCGTGAATACTGGCTTCTCAATATATTAGGGCACCCAACAGCACAATGGTTGTTAGCTGCAATGTATAGTACCATTATACGTCTAGTGATTGTAGGAAGACAGCAGAGTGATAACTAGTAACCAAAGTATAATGTCAAAGTTCCTCGATCTCAAAGAACTTTCTGTGATAATACTAATTATGTGTCTTGTTTTCCGTGCATTTCGCATCTCCGAATGTTACGTATATCTTACTGACTTGTGATGACCGTGTCAACCACCACTGTTTATTCATTGTCCATAATCGCAAGCTAATGTTATGATGGTTTATGATTCTTTCTAAACAAAATGGCCACATTTTCAAATGCTTTTTCCGGCTTGAGGTATGGAAGAGCATCGTAGAAATATTTTATAACGCCAATGAGACAGGTGTGACTAAGACTAAAACAGATGGTTCCGCTATAATACAGTACTGTGTAAAACGATTTCTGGAACCGACGGATAGACAAGTTTGACAAAACGTTGGTGACACAGAATGGCCAATCGTCATTTGGGTTGGAAAAAGTGGCTTATTGTGTCCAAACCATTGACCGCTCTTTTTCTGTAGATGACTGACATTCCATCATTCTAGTGAAGACAGGTGTCAGAGGTAGCGAAGTTGGTCTTCGAGTACAAGTACTGGAAGCTTCGGAACTCGGAAACACACGGAAGTCTCACAGAGTATTTTTCGCTGATGGATCTCGTTCGCCTTGATGACTTCCGTTAGGAGTCACCGTTATCCCGGTAAACTCGAAGACTTTCGTAGCAGAGGTCACTTTATCCTGCAGTCATTGCTGGTGCTCCGCAATCAAGGTCAAATCATTCATACAGACAATCTCAGCAATTATCAGATACACAAAGAGATCTAGTGACGTATGATGGGCTGTTTGAATGACTTCATCTGAAGCTGCTAGGAATTGGAGTGAAAATGAAGAGAAAATGTTAACACTTGGCTCGAACGCGAATTTTCACACCTGTCACAGTGCATACGATACATTACGTAATGAACAAGACGTAGATGTTTTTAGTGCCACTGATAAAAAAGAGTTAACTTAAGATCCAGAAGGACTAGTGGGCAGTTGATAGTTTTGTGTATGGGTGACGTTTCACTCCTGACGCATGCCAGATATGGTCTGAAGAATATTTTGCGTTAGAAAAAGAGCTATCAATAGAAAAGATTACCGAATGTTTACAAATTGTGAAATTGTGGATGTTCAATCAGTCTAAAACATATTCTAGCTAACAGACAGAATTTTATGTTGAAATTTTATAAATCAAAACTCAAATGAAGTATTCATCAGTATCGAAATAAACTAAGCGGTCGTTATCCCTAGGGTGTTCGGAAGATGAGTACTACATGAGCTATCAAGCAATGACAGTTTACAAACATTTTTCAATCACAAACATTTGGTTACCTGATTCGTTTCTATTAAAAGCATCAGCCGTTTACTTACATCTTCTCACGATCAAGCTGATACAGTCTGACAACGTCTGCACAGCGGTAACACAATTTTGACTTATCAAAACGTCACGCTCAAACGAGTTCCAAGTTTCCACTTAGTTTTCCATCTTTCAACGGAAGCAAGCTTTTCTTCTTTATGGTGTTAAAAACATGCAGAAATTGACATGGTTCTTAATAGTAACGTTAGTTTTGTGATCGTAATTCGACTAATAACCTAATCTATCAATCTCTTAATGACTTTTGCTTCGAGAATGTGGTATGCGAGAAATCGACTTATTTATTATCTTTACACCTATTTACATGAAACGGTTTAAACATGTTCTGTCTACGTAAGGGGTATCAGGTATGTGTGTTCGCGATGTTTTGTTACTAATCTGTCGGTGTTGTGTAATTTTATTTTACTACAAAATGACATATTTCAGGTCGTAATTGAACTGTCGATGGCTGGTGAGGTACATGAAGAGATGTATTGTTAAACCACTATCATCCGGAAACAGACTTGGTAAACACGTAGCGATAAACCATCGATGGCAAACATCAAAACAATATTGCCCGCGATATCTGAGTACTAGTAAGCAAGTTATCAACACGGAAAAATAAACATTCTCAGTAGTATGGATTGCCAAATCGTTTCCGGGAAATGATTTACAATGTGGGACCAAGTAGACTGAAGGTTAATTATCAGTACACAATGATACATTTATTCTCATCATCTTTCCCGAGGAGTCAATGGGTTAAAAACATCGATAATGAGCTGCGCTACTAAAGAGTTGATGCACACACCATCAGAGCAAAGTACAAAAATAGGCAACCCACTATTCGTGCCGCGATCAATTTGATATGATATAAGAAAAACGTCTAAGTAAACGTTAAATTGACATTAAAAATAGGATAGATAAAATACATACAGACATAGGACACTGTCAGGTCAGATTTGATATCTTGATACAGTAATGGTTTTGCACCTTTAATCTGCTTTCAGAGTGAACATAATGTGAGTACTGGACCACAGCAACCCACAGCTGAGGTTCTAGCAGTCACCCTATACACTGATTCGGTTTGATGTTTCGACCCACATTTGCCAGATGTTCCGCAACAACACTAGTTATGAAATTTTTTAAATCTAATTCCTGACTTATGTTGGCTGATGCGGCCTCATCTGGTTAGAAATCTACCTCCTCCAGTTTATGCGACAGACTCCACTGCACAGCAACGGACAAAGGTCATATGTTGAATATGGACAAACATCGCGTTTTCCACTTTTGGAATTGCATACTCCAATTTGTGAACCACGATGACAGTTTTGGTAATGAGGATGGCATCTGTAGTGCGTCGTCCAATAAATGATTAAGAAATCCGTTGTCAAATCATCTTTAGAGTGCAGAATGACGAATGTGGGTTTAATATTCATTCAGTTAATCAGAGGTTGCATTGGTTGTTCTGCTACATTCTTTGCAATAAATCTTTGTAAATAACCATCTTAGCAATATGACCCAAACCGTATTCGATGACTTCTTAGTAACATCCCCTTACCCACACATACACATTCCATTCTTAGCGAGTATAAATTTGCACAATGTTTAAACAACCTAGGTAACGAACAGGCTCAAGTCGGTTTCTCTCTCTATGTCCAGTCGTTACTTTATTATTCTTGCGTTTCAGATAACGTATTACGTGACATTAGAAAACATAATGACCTGATGGTGAACTTCGAGAAACCCCACGTTTGTCTACTTGTTTTTAGTTGCATCATCTTCATAAAATTAAACTTATCGAATGTGTGAAACTTCATCTATAATAACAGCTCCATAATCCTTATCCGGCTTACACATTACTACGTTTTCAAGTTAAGTTCTTTTAACGATTGCAGATGTTTAATAACTTCCGGGGGCTTTCTCATTGGATAGGTGAGTAAACGGTGGTGCCGAAACAGAAGTGTATAAACGATGACAACAATCACCTACGGTTGCTGCTTGTTGACGTGGTAACATACAAATCTCTTAAACTATGTGGATTGTCAGCATCTCAACTTTGCAGTCTTCCGAAGACGCACAGGTCTGAGATGCTGCTTAAGCCAATACGAACTCTGTACCTTACGCTGGCATGCTTCCTAGTCGCTACACTAATTGCACTTAAACGAAAATTTTAGACACTTTTCAACAAAGATTGTTTAAATTTATCCGTGAGGTGGATAAAATCAGCCTTACACTATAGATGTTTAGTAACTGTTCACAAATGTTCCGTTGCACGAAAGGATTGACTATACTTGTGAACTGGTTAAATTGGATCACATTACGCTGTCACTGCGGATGAGTATACCGTAGGACACTTTGTTGCTGTTCAATAAGAATGTTATTTTTATGTTTTCCAGAACAACCTGGGCGTCAGACAGATAAAGTAGACATTTGAAATTCACTAGGCCCCATCTTAGAAGACAGTTCATTTTGGGAATTGGGCCAATGCTAGTTACGGAGATAGCAACCTAGTCGACGACGCATTACTATTCAGTAGATCTTAACATAATAGATAACCTAGTGCAACGTCTAATTGCTTTCTTAACCTGAAAGTTGTGTGTAAATTTGTGGCTAACTGCCTGCCAATTTTTCTACCTCTTACTAAGTCGCCGAGATTGCTAGATTAGAACAGCTGTCTAGAGGAAACCTGCGTCGTTCGGTCAACAGTCCAGCAGCTCCATACCGGTCCAACATAAACGAACACCGGTGAACACTCTGTTCACACGAGCAAAGTGAATGTGTACGCGTGACAGTCTTGGAGAAGAACCTCACCTGATTGCTTCCGTCCTACAATCAAATGATTACCCCCAGAAGGTTCAGAGATAGGTACAGTACACAAAAACATCACCCAGACAGGTGGTCCCTGTAGAGAGAAAGATGGTCTACACAAAGTTGCCTTTTAATCGAGATCAAATATATGAAACATAGCGATTGAGAAATTCAGTTAGGCAAAAGTTTAGTGCAACTGAACACCGTGTGGTCGTTCGGACTCAGAAGCTACTAGTGCTTTTAGTCAGAGGAGACCATCCTGTTGTTGTCACTTCACACTGCGTCTACCGGTTTGTGTGGATTTTCAGAGAAAGTTAGATAGGTAGCACTGAGAGATACATGGTTTCCAAAGTGAAAACGCATTTGTTCGAACAAGTCAAGATGTCTGTGTTACCGGAGAACGAAAGTGTTATTGAAACAAGTAAACGACCAATGTCCGTACCGTAACTTTTGGTCACATAAAAGGCCCGGTTTGTACAATCAAAATCCGGCTGCGTCACTTTGATCGCACAATCCTGCTGTTTGCTGAAGCAGTTGCAACTACTCGACTCAAGCCAGTTTTGTGTTCAGAAACAAACCTTCCTGAATTTGACCCTTCCCTGGGCTCAGTGACCTATCACAAATCCGATGGTTGATTTCTGACCGACCTGCAGAATATTCATGCTTTATTACAAATTCGGTGCTGCTGTTTTCTGTCAGTTAGCTTCGTTGTGAGCAGCATACTACTCACAAGTAGTATGTAATTCATAGGCGACATTCGGAATCAAAAGGACAAGCTAGAACGCCAGGGAGACGATGGACGAGAAGAGACTATCGAAAACGTGTGTACGCACTACGGCAGAAGTTCCACCAAAGAGAATAACGAAGTACTGCCAACCGATGTATGTGACTGCATGTCTGCCATGCAAATGAGTGTACGCGTTTGTGGTTTGTACGGGAGTTTGCGTAATAAATGTGTTCTCAGGCCAAGCGCATTTTGCGGTCACAACACTGATGAGTCAATACGGCATAAATGCATGTAACAGTTTTCGTGGTCAAACTGTGTTGCTGAAACCTCCGAAGGAAACCGATTTTTCCAAGTACGGCTTGTTTCTGTTGTGGTTCAGATTTTTTTAAATCTTC